>JANHFT010003987.1:7246-20349 GCA_032467955.1 Pseudoxenodon macrops
TTGCTGGCTGTACACCGCCCTGAGTCTCTTGAGAGAAGGGCGGTATAAAAATTTAATAAATAATAATAAATAATAAATAATAAGGATCAGCTGAGGTCGGCTCTACACTTAACTTCTTATAGGCCTTGTACAGTCACTTTTAACAAAATACAGTTCAAGCATAAAATACATTGCTACATGAAGTACAGATTTGAATTATCCCTGTTTTCAGAACAACATACATGCTGGAAACATGCTAAAATCAAAATGGGCAGAACATTGATTGGGATCTACCTGTATCTCATCTAAACAAGATGAAATAGAGTAAAAAAAAAAAGTAATTCCTGCCAGTTTCCAATGGTTTCACAAAAGCAAGAATAAAGGTGTTCGCCTATCTCTAAATTAAATTGTTAGAACACCTGATTTATGCTAAACCAGAAGTAGATAAAATGCTATGGGAAAATCAACCCATGAGCATATGACTCATGACAGGAATTTAAAACGGGAATTTAACTATAACTTTTGAATCAATTTTTAATGTTACTTTACAATCTGGCTCTATTATATCTGTAGTACTAGAACAGAGGTGTCAAACTAGATCCCACTGCGGGCAGTATCATGATTTTGTTTGCCTTTGGGGGCTGGGTTGGGCATGGCCCAGTCATCACGGTCGACTGGGTGGGTGTGGCCAGAAGGGCCAGGGCTGCGCTGGGCTGGCATGGGCCGGTTCCTCGCTATATCTGGGATGACCCCGCAGGACAACTCTGTGTCTATGGTGGGCCAGATCCAGCCCACGGGCCACGTGTTTAACACATCTGTTCTAGAAACTGAATTGACAAAATAAAATCCTGATAAAATATATAATCCAATTTTAAATAAAGCTACATTGGGTAAGATTAGAACAAAAACCCGACCTTTATAAATATGCCAGGTTTTGTTAAATAAAAAAGTGGGGAGTCAAGGAATATAAACATAAAATGAATATTGATGGTTATATATTTATGAAAATCCCCTTACATTTTGTAATTGCTTTTTCTATATTACATTTCAGCATAGAATTGGCACCTTCCAGCATTTATATGTACAAAAAAATATACTTTATTTGGACATTTCTTCACAGAGATATATTTTTGGTATAGCACTCCTCTGAAGGGTCCGTGGTGGTCTCTGAGTTTGATTGTTTTCTTGAAGATGTTTCATTATCCAAACCCAAACATTATCAGTGCTGATAATGTTACTTAGTCTGGGTAATAAAATGTCTACAAGAAAACAATCAAGCTCAGAGAGCACCCCGCCCCCATTTCAATCCTGAGCTACAAATATTCTCCTTTATTGGAAACATTCCTCTATTTCAAGATGTGAGATATTATTCTTAATGTGATTTAGGTTTTTTAAATGAAAAACTTCCCAGGTTAAAATCCCACAAGATTTACCCTGGAAAAATTAAGGATCTGAATGATACTCTTATGTAATAGGATTCTAGGATTCATTCACAGAACTTTCTGCCTCTGTGTACTCTTTATCTTCTCTAAATTAACCTTAGCCAATCATCTCATAAGAGAGAGGGCAAATCTCACTAGCCCCTGGCCTAGTTTCCCACTGAAAAATGACAAATTCTTCAAATGCTCTCTTGCTTGCATTTGCTAGTAGCTTGTGCACTTAGGCAAGTCTTAAGTGCAGTCCAATTACTAGTTTTATTACTCCAATATCTTAATTACACACATGTACACCTATTACAGTCTCTTCAGTTTTGAACATATTGTACTTCTTCATAAATCCCAAGATAAAGGTAAACATTTATCTGGGCACCTGCCATACTTAAAAAAGAGGAAGACAGGGTAATGTTTTATTTACGATATATAATACCATAAAATAGGACAGGGCTCTTCCTGTTTTTATTTTTGGATTGTAAATAATTTGCTCAGAAAGTTTGTGAAGAGGGACAGGAATCCATGTTTGCAAAAGATATGAATGTCATAAAAAAGGAAATTCTTCTCTTTTTTCCCCACAGCCTAAATGAAGGTGAACTATGTAAATTATAGGACACCAACCAGCTGCTGTTTCCCACAGCAATGTGGTATTTTCTGCTGGGAATAATTTTCTTTCCTTAAAACTATCATTTATAACCCTTATCAGTACAACAGCAATGCAGTCATCAACTGCAATGTTATGTGGGGAAAAAAGCCAAGGTCAACAACTACTTGCATTTTGTTTACCTTAGCTGCAATTCTTACCAACATTCAATTGGACAATAAACACGAAGATTGTCAAATGTTCTCAGCAAAGCAGGTGATCCAAAAGTCATCACAGAGAAAGAGAAAGAAAAGTGCTGCTACGCAATCAAACAATTCTATTACAACCGCTATGACTGGAGCACATTAATTTATGGCACAACTTATCTCTCAAATCTAAAAGAATAGAATCAGACCATTCTCACTCTTCTGATCCCAAGAGTAGGAAGCAGTAACTAAAATCTGCTCTCAGTTGCCTGACCAGCATACCAAACTGCAATTGACATCATTAATTAATTTCTACATATAGCCATGTAGTAAAATCATCCTTGAGTTTGACATAAAACAAACTGAATATTCAGAAGCAAATCAAACTTTTTTGACTACAGTGAAGAAGCAGCTGTGTATTATTCTTCCACCCAAATTACTGGATATATTGTTTATTATCCATTGCTATACTGATATTACATTTACAAGTTCCTTTTAGACCAAGCGGTTGTAAGAAAGCGTATATGGTTCATTTTTTCTCATCCCTAAATTATTTCCCACATGAATTAAACAGAGATAAATGTACATTTTACCAGTAACTAGTTCTTTAAGTTGCATGTCACAAAACTAAGGACAATTTTTTTCTAGAGTTATAGAAAGCTTTAGCAGAGAAGTCTGGCCCCTCATAGGCATGCTTCTCAACATGATCCTGATTTTCTCCTGTAGCAGCACAGGAAAACATGGATATGTAGTATAAGAATTCAGATTTTGTAGAATGAAAATGAATGGCTTGTGTGAATACAGAGATTATAACTGAAAGAATCAGTTACAAATAAGCAGCATTGTCTTTCTTTTTCATTGCTTCTGTGCATGAGCCAGTTCAGTTTATTGGTTGAGACAGCAGACTAGAAACTAGGAGACGATGAGTTCTAGACCTTAGGCATGGAAGCCAGCTAAGTGACTTTGGGCCAGAATGTTATGTATGTTTGCCACATTGAGTTACTTATAAAGAAGGGCAAGGATATAAGATGAGTCATTCAAAGAAATATAAGCTAGATAGAACTACCATCAAGAAGACAGGTTTAAAAGTGAGCAACCAAACTGCATAAGGAACTAAAATGGTTTCAAAACCAGAACTGAAAGAACAAAGCACTAGATATGCAACCAAAGTATGCTCAAGTTTTGCATACAAAATGCTTTCTACAAGTGTGAAAAAAGACTACAGTGAATAGTTTACTTTGGCTTTATAAACAGAGTGGCTACTAGGAAGAGTGTCAAAGAAGAGCCTAGGTCCATGATGGCGAACCCATGGCACTCGTGCCACTGAGGGCACACGTGCCACTGAGGGCACACGTGCCACTGAGGGCACACGTGCCACTGAGGGCACACGAGGCATTGCCCTTTGTCAGCTCCAGCACGCACCAGCTGATTGTTGATCTTCTGGAGGGTGCCCTCCCCAGGCTTCAGGAAGGCTTCCTGAAGCCTGGGAAGAGTGAAAAACGGCACAATTGGCCAATGGGAAGATCTGAGGCTTCAGTCAGGCCTGCACGCATTTGCGGAGGGGGGGCAGCATGGGGGGAGCATGCAGATGCACAGGGGAGGGCATTGCATTATAGGTGTGGCGACACATACACACACATTATCACGCGCACGCACACCCTTTGACACCTGAGCAGAAAAAGGTTAGCCATCACTGGCCTAGGTCTAATTAATGCCAAAAAAATTAAAAAACCAACTGTAATGAACATAGTAGTCATATGTGCCTATGCCTACTTCAAAAACATTGGAACATGGTATCCACTTCCTGGCATAAAAGCAATGAGAATAAGGCTGAAACACTGCCACTACACTTATTTTCTCTCCTATGAAACTGCAAGAAGGGATGAAACAGCACATCAGATGTATAACCATGATGTATGCTTGATTCATGCCGAAGGTGCATGAGAATCTTCCTCAAAGGAAAGATATACCGGTAATACGTTTTCTGGGACCTAGACAGAAGGTGTGAGAAACCAGGGGTGCTTTACCCACCACAGTGTGATTAGGATACAAGGGTTCTGACTGGTAGAAAAATGTCAATCACTTTTATGAGCAATGAACTGGGAGAAAAACATAGTGGTAAATAAAGGCATCATTTTCTAGGGAGTGAGCATAGAACATATTCTTAAAGAACACAGATGTCTAGTGCTAGAATTACCCATAGGTGGAAGATTTGCCTATGGAGTATCCATTCATGAGACTTGGTACCAGCAGGGAATCTGTCAGTGATGTAGGGCCATGGGTAACAATTCCAGAATCACAGTATGAGACTTTGAAATTAAGTTTCTCCCCTGTTATATTGAATACTGCTATAGAACTATCAAATGACATCTAGGCTGTGTAATTCCAAAAGCACTTTTCAAACTCTTTCAGACCTTTGAAAATAGTGAATAATTCAAAATAAATAATCTTATCTCATCGACTTGCAATGGTAACAACATGCATTCCCATCTCACTGTTAATGAAGAAGGTATAGCCCTTGATTGTAAGTGAAGAATTGCCATAAAGAAGTCATGCTTCCAGCACCTGTTTCTCTTAACTCTAACCAAGGAAGTATACAGTTTTTGAAAACACTTGACAGTGGCAAGGTAATCCCTCAAATTCAGAATTAATGAACAACGCCATCCTTTTCTGTACCAGGAAATACTGGGCTAAAACCTCTGATTGTGGACTAAAGAAACACTTGTTCTACTACATCTTTTTGAGCTTGTTCCAGAGTACAGCAAAATAGGACAATAGAGAATGAAGACAGAAGACAGTAAAGGTAAAATCCAGCCACATATCCTATCGGAAAGATTGAGATCACTCTCGAGTTTGATGTTATCTTTCCCATACAAAAAAGTAAAATGGAAAATAAGAAGGGAGTAAGTAAATAAAAGGCACCAGCATTGTTGTTGTTAGTTGCGAAGTCATGTCCGACCCATCGCAACCCCATGTTCTTCCAAGCCTTCCTGTCCTCTACCATCCTCTGGAGTCCATTTAAGCTCACACCTATTGCTTCAGTGACTCCATCCAGCCACCTCATTCTCTGCCATCCCCTTCTTCTTTTGCTCTCAATCTTTCCCAGGATTAGGCTCTTCTCCAGTGAGTCCTTCCTTCTCATTAGGTGGCCAAAGTGAGCAAAGCACCAGCATTAGCTAACACCTAGATTATTTTTTTGTTTTAATTGGGGCATTATTTTACAGAATAGAAGAGGTTCCTGTAATGTAGAGAGAGAGACCTAGGCTGTATCTAAATTTGGCAAATAATGACTTACTGGGTGAGGGAAGCCGTAGGACAAAGGCTGATTCAGTTGGAATGACTTTCAATACAGCACCATCCTGATTCTATCTTCAGTATTCTTCCATTTTTAGACTCTAAAGTATTGTCTGCCTTTGTGCTCAACAGTTATCCTGGGGCAAGTCTGTTGATCATAATCAGGCATATTTCCTATGGCAGCCACTGCTTTTCTATGCAGTCTTGCAGTCTTTTTCTTAAGTGTATGAAGTTATCTTTTTTTTAAATCTTGTCACATGTATGTAAACAAGGAGGTGGTGTTTTTTTTCCTTAATGATTTGCTGATAAACAAAAAAGTACGCTTCATGCTTTAAAATGCAGAGGGAGGAGGTAGCCATCACTTAGCTCCATGTTTCTTGCAGTTTCTATGTACAGATGCTGACTGTTGTTTGGGCAAAACGTATTCTAAGATGTCAAAAAGCCATTTAATTCTGTAATCCTCCTCTTGAACTCAACACACATTCTCAATACACTTTAAACATAAAGAGCATAGAGATGGCTTTTTTCCAAGTATCCTTTGATAGTTCAAAAAGAACAGTGTTTGGAGAATGGACTTCACAATTTGGGTAACAAAATAGCTTCAAGTGGATATAAGAATGTGGAACTGATCATTTTATGCCAACTTGCAAAAGAAAGAGGATAATATCTGGACTCAGATACCAAGGCTTTCTGAAAGAGAAATGGAGAAGATAATTGTGTAATGAGGTCTTAAAGTTGAGAGATTCCTAAAAAAAACAAAAAACTCAGTTTCAAGGGGATTAAGAGTAACATCAACATGAAGTACTCATACCTTTATCTTTGAAAGCCAAAGGTTTTCTGATCTCTCTGTCAGAGACAAGAGTCCAACAATTAATATTCCTCATGAGTGTTCTGTGGGAAAGACTAAAATCTTTATGGAAGGAGGTTTCTTAGTGAAAGTTCACTAGATAAAACTAAATGGCTGATTCCCAAGAGTCTTCATGGTAACATCTCATACCAAACCATAAAAGAGTAAAAAATTTATTTTGTCTTTACCAGGATGTCTGCCATAGATAGACAAACTCAGAGCAACATCTCTTTATTAGATTTTGCTGGAGGAAGAAGAAGCAGATCCCGATTCCACAGACCGTGGAAATTAAATCAACCGCAAAGTGACCAGGGAAGGCATCCAAAGTGGTTAGTATTGATGCTGAGATGGATTCAGCAAGGCTTATTCTGTTAGGCTTATTTGGTAAATATTTGGCAATGAAGGCAGGTTTTTATATTCTGAATTATACTCATAGAATGCTTGCCAAATGAGACACCTTACTATCTTATTTAGAGCACTTTCTGAATTCTGATTGTCATCGGTTCATGGACTGAGCAGTAGAACCAAGAGCCATAACTTCAAACACAGTTTTACAAATACAGATTGATGGAAAAAAATATAGCACAAAGACAGAAGAATAAAAGAAAACTCATGAGAGTTGAAAATCATCTTCTGCTCTCCAATAAAGAACTAAGATCAAATCTTATCAAATTTTACAGCAATCATTAAAAAAAAAGAGAAAGTGATGTTTCCAATCCAAACCCAATCCTTCATTCACTTAGCAAAGTTACTGGGGTATAATTTCCATGTTCCTTGAGCACAGGTCATGCTAGTTGGCCTTTTATATGAGTCAAGGTTCAGTACCTGAACTTGTCAATGACACTTCAGTCAATATCTGAAGAATCAATATTGTTTCCAATTAATATGCATCATTTTTTTAAACTAAATGTTGATCACAATAGTATATTCAATGGTGGGAACATAGGTAAGTCGAAGGTTATTGCAACTTACTCCAATTAGTTACGGTATTTGAATGTCCTACTACATTCTGAAAGATTTATGCATAAATAATTGAAAAGTATTTTTTCTACTGTTTACAATGTTACCGTAGGAGGAGGGAATGTTTACTTTGTTTTCAATTCTGTTAGCAATATTGGCATACTGATTTTTTTTTTTAATGTAAGCAGTCACCTGAAAAATCAGAAAAGACATAATGCATTTAACGATCATTTTTTACATATCCGCCTTGCTTACTTATATACCTGAGAGGAACAGAAAAGAAGGGAAAAGGAGAAGAGGGACAGGATGTCAGCAAAAACTGTTTGTTGTATTTACATCCCACTATTCCTCCAAATAGCTCAATTGTATGTATTCAGTCAGCTCTGTCCCATTTTATCCTCCTAGGTATTCTTTTATGTGGGTGACTTTTAAGAAATTTGCAATAGCTCCAAGGTCAGTAAAGTCAAATGTTCACTCAACTTCCTAATTCAGAAAGTAGGCTACACTTACAGAATATCCTAAATGTATATCTGTGTGTGCATGAATTACATCCTGAAGAATACAAATATGTGTAGTCAGAATTACTATTTTTCTCCCCACAACAATCTATAGCTTTTGATTATCAGTTCTTCTCTACAGGTAATTCATCTGATTGATCTAATCCAGATCTTTTTTTCTTATACTTGAGTCTTTCCTATCACAGCAGCCACATTTATTTATGGGTAGTCCTCATTTAGCATCTGGGAGTGGCAATTCAGTCATTAAGCAAAATGGGACTGCAACTATGCTTATGTTCTTACTGCGGGTTTCATTTGC
This sequence comes from Pseudoxenodon macrops, assembly GCA_032467955.1. Classification (NCBI taxonomy): domain Eukaryota; kingdom Metazoa; phylum Chordata; class Lepidosauria; order Squamata; family Pseudoxenodontidae; genus Pseudoxenodon; species Pseudoxenodon macrops. Next base: position 15,362 of record JANHFT010003987.1, read on the forward strand.
TTTTACAGACCTGCAAGGGTCATAAATGCAGGTATTGGTTGCAAAGTTACTTTTCAATACCATCATAACTGTGAACAGTTGTTGTAGTATATGAGGCAACCACTAAATGAGGACTACCATGCCTGTATTTACTGTTTATTTTTAGACCATATAGAGTTCGTAAAGACTGACTTGGAAAAAGAAAGTTCTTTAACAATCCTGATAAGCCATGTGAGATAATAGAAAGGTGAGGTTTTATTGGAGATGAATTAGTTTATGACTATCCTATCCATAGCAATTGAGATTCTCTTTCAGTTATGGTGGTGTGCAAATCAAACAACTGAAATAAATAATTTAACAAAGAGGAACAAAATTTAGTATTATATATTTGAAAAGGTTAAGATAAGCCATTCTGAAGTATGAGAAAAGCGTTTTATTTCTAAATGTGAATAATAATGATATCCCTGTGGCAAATAAGATACTGGAAACACACACTAAAATAATTAATGTTGAATATTTAGTTTAATTCTAAACAAATAGACATGACAATATACAGCATAAGATACATAATATGTAAGCATCTAGGGTGTAAAATCACAAAGAAATGTAGCAGTTGATTAATTATACATTAACAGTGATAAATGTTTTAATAGGGTTAAAAATACAATTTTTAATTGCTCTTTCACAAACAATAACCCTCTTTTACAGCTTAATTTTGAAAAGCAATTAATTTTTATGTAAATGAAATTTGGGAAGAAATATGAGGTTACCAATCAAACTTATTTTTTCCAAGTGTCTAAAAAATACAAAAATAAATTATGGTTAGTTCATGAAATAGTTTCCTTCCCAAAACATACCCGCCCCTCCAATACTTCTGGAGGGTTTCATATACAGGAGAAATAAGAAATTAACACAACAGAACTCCCTATTCTTTAGAAAGGTATCTCTGGACAACTTAGGCTGAGTTGAATTTTTATCAATACCCAAAGATATGTTTTAAAGATAGAACTCTATTTAGAAATAAAATCCCAAGCTAAGGTAGTTGGAAGCAACTGGCATTAGAACATATTCATAATCAGAAAGCCATCGCCCCTTCCTAATGGATGCCTTGTCTTTTTCAATTGAGGGTCACATCTAGTCAAGCCAGTAGTATGATAATGGCATCAGGAAAGGTCAGTCAAAGACAAGCTGTAGCTCCCTCTCTGGCTGACCTTCGGAGCTTGTGACAAATTGCTATCAGTCAATGTCAGCTAATGACCGCAGCTCTTTGGCTAATCAATTGTTTTAGAAATGATCAAGAAAACTACTCACAGGAAAGCTCATTTTCACGTTAATGCCTATGAAGTATGAAAAGCTCCTTTTTTTTAGTTTTTAATAAGCTCATAAGTAAAGCAGTTACTTGGTAACAGAGGTCACCTTATTGAAAAGACAGCACCTTTGTCTGCCTTTTACGTATCTTTTTATTACCATACTACAGTAAAAATATGCATGCTATTACAGTGCCAGAGGGCTACATAATAAAGTAGGTAACACATCATACATTTTGAAATAAATATGACTATTTCTAAAGGTTCTCTAGATACAGGCTATTGATCGTTCCAAATATTCCAACTATTAAACAATTAAAGAGATATCCAACCTTTACCTCTAGAGATCAATTTGGGCAGGTGCTTATTGGTATATCACTGTTTATATTTTAATTTAGGGGTTCTCCTATTTTTATTAGCTTGGTGGGAAATATATGTTCAAATTTGAAGAAATGATAATAGAAAATTGCAGCCGTGAGTTTTAACTTTTTCTATTAAAATCATACTTTTTTTTAATCTTACAATGCAAAACTGCTTGGTTTGGCTTCTATACCATATAGAATATTCCCTACAGTATTCCCTAGCTATACTTGATATTCCCTAACAAACTAGGCTCTACTTAAGGTAGTCCTTCCTACATATGAACACACTGAACAAAACTTATTTTTAGCCATCATTCTAAACACCTATACTTTTGATTTGCATTTACACATTAAATAATTGTGTGAATAACAATGCTGTTTTGATGTACTCCAAAGACTTGACAACTGTAGCCACAATTATGTTTTGCTTTCTTTGAAGAGTAGGAAGTCAAAATGCATTTTAGGGCATCACATTACAGGAGTCTCTCTTGAGAAACAGATGTGTGGGAACAAATAACATATCATTCAAACTCTTGAATTTACAGAGTAGGAGAGCAACAAAGAAGGATTTAAATGCAAAAAGGATTTAAATGCAAAAATATCTATGTATTTGAATCTTAACTATAAAATGTTACCTGAAAAAAAATTATTTAGGGAAAATTACAGAATGATGGCAGTTTTCGATTACATACTAAATAAATAGTGAACTGCCATGGCATTGCTCAAATGAAAATATCTCAACCACTCTCAAGTTGTCCATACAGGAACAGACTATAAAAGAGTGAGGGAACACTTAAGCTGTGCCATAATTGGAAGTATGTGAAAAATGAAGTGTCAGTTCGGTCAATAAAGGGCAAAGGTCAAGGGGAACTGCCACCCAAACTCTGTGCAAAATGTGCTCATTAAGACATCCAATCAGAGAGCTCTTTCCCACCTATCCCATTAGTCATCAGATATCTGACTGCTTCAGATGCCTGGGTCTGGGCTGTTATTACTTTTCTTCTTCATGTAAAAAGGCAAGCTGATGTATAAATCGTTGCTCGGTCATCTGGAACATAATGTGTGCCCCTCCCTTCCCAGTTCATCTAGCTCTGTCTGTGAGCTTCGCAACCTCCAAACAACTGCCTTGAAATTCTCTTCAATAATAAATGGAATTGCCTTTTGCCAATAGGTTGCCTGAACTCTTCTACAAAAGCCAAGAAAACACCGCCAATGCTGATACTTTTTCTCTAAGAAGAAACATTCATTTCCTTTTGCTTTAAAGAACAATTTTGCATATCAAGGTCTGAGTTATGGACACTACCGGTAGTAGTCCAATTTCTTTGGGGGGGGAGGAATGGGGGGAGGAATGGGCATTAGACAAAGAAAGCCTAAGCTTTGGAATATTTATTTATTAGATTTATTTGCTGCCTATCTCATTTTGAAGAAACTCTTGAGTGTCTTACAACATTATATAAATACAGTTAAATATAAATAAATAGGAAATAATTTCAATGCCCAAATAAGAACTTGATCCAGTTAAACACAGGGATTCATTACGGTATATACTGTATTTAAACCATGACATTGAATTTGCACTGAGAACATTTATTCAATTGTATTTGAAACCAAGAAGCAAAACAAACAAGCTGAAACTCCTTGAAAAGTTTCAAGTAGGTGAAAGAAGCAAAGCAAGAAAAAACAGTATTGTTACTCATTCATTCTAAATTTTCCCCTACATAAAGACAGACCTAAAACAGCAACTAAGCTGAACCAGAAACTCCCCTCTGACTGTGTCAGGTTTCTTTGGATTGAACTCCAAAAAGTAATGGGGTGACTATCCCTCAAAAGCAATACTTCTCAAATGAAGACAAATTTCCTAATGCTCAACATGTCAAAGAACTTTACGTAGAGTGCTCACAACAGCCTTGACTATTGGTCCATGTGTTTTGGCTTTGAGGAATTATATAAGGAAAAGAGTCCCTGGGCTGTTTTGGTTTTGAAACCCTTGTGGAGCATTTACCCTGGACCTAAGCCCTGATGCCATCACATATTATGTTCATTTAATTATGAGCTTGTGAAAATTTATTCCTGAATATAAAACAAGGTCATCCAAAGATCTGAAAGGATAGGAGACGATTTAAAGAGACTCATCTCTTCTGTGGCCAGTTCCTTCCCTTTGAGTTTCCTTTTTTTTAACACCAGTTGGATAAAAATGTAAAAGGACCTTTGAGGAGAAAATTTAAATCCGAAGATGGATTTTATGTAACCATGTATCTCCTCCTTTCCTTCCCTTCATGCCATACCTCATTCTTTTCCAAAAGGTCCCCTTCTGGATTCAAACCAGATTTCTAAAATTGCATATTATCTCTACCGTCATCATCATCAATCTCCAGCTTATTAAAAGTCAAGATTATAAAATGCCAAACATTTTTTCTCTAAAACAAACCAGTGTAATTTTTGCATCTTTCTTTCTCCATAGTGACTAGGCAAACAATGAAGCTCTGCTCCATCATACAGTACAAATATATATATACAGAAAGAATAATGCAGATTACTCCCCAATCGCTATCAGATCATTTGCAGCAAAGTTCCCTTCATAAAGTTTGCTTCCTACACAGTATTCTACCATAGCATCCATCATCATAATTAAGTTTGCCCAACTGTGTGAATGCTTTTTTAAGTAATATTCTTTTTTTTAAATACTAGATAATATTCAGACTTGCTTTGGAAAGCTAGACTTCTTTAACAAGGATTCTGCAGAGATTCTGACTCTGATTATGTAGCTCATTACACCTTGCTCTTTGTAGCATGCACCTCGTCACTGACTGCCTTATTGAGATACCAGAAATAGCCAAGAAAATAAAGAAGTGAGCGTGCACAGTATTATCCAATGTACAATATAATTAGAAGTATCACCACACATCATTCTGAGTACAGCAAAACCTTTGTCAATTATCTTCTCTTAGCCCAGCCTCCATCAGAAATTGTTGCTACAGGGGTATTTTTGTACATTCCTCCTTGCACTCCAAGCCAAATAGCAGGATATAAATGCAAATATAATAAAGGGGCAGGGGAAAGCATTCCAATATCTCAGGGGCTGCCACAAAGAAGAGGGAGTGAAGCAGTAGTGGGTTTCTCTTTTTGGTACTACCGGTTCGTGCCCGTGCCCATGCCCGCGAAGGTGCACAGAGCGTCCCAGCGTGGGTGGGTGGAGCCTCCCGCTGCTGGTGCTACCGGATCACCGATTAGGAGAGAGCCAGTAAGAACTCACCACTGGAGTGAAGCTATTCTTCAAAGCACCTGAGGGTAGGACAAGAAGCAATGGGTGGAAACTAATCAAGGAGAGAAGCAACTTAGA
>JANHFT010003987.1:101775-113449 GCA_032467955.1 Pseudoxenodon macrops
GGGACAAGCTATTTTCCAAAGCACCTGAAGGACAGACAAGGAATAATGGATGGAAACTGATCAAGGATAGATTCAACCTAGAAATAAGGAGAAATTTCCTGACAGTGAGAACAATCAACCAATGAAAAAATTTGCCTTCAGAAGTTGTGAGAGCTTAATCACTGGAAGCTTTCAAGAAGAGACTGGACTGCCATTTGTCAGAAATGGTGTAGGGTCTCCTGCTTGTGTGGGGGGCTGGATTAAATGACCTACAAGGTCCCTTACAACTTTGTTGATCTGTTAATCTGTTAAATGCATGAAACTGTTTCCACCACAAAGCCTATTCTGGAAGTTGATTCCTAAGATTCTTTTTATTTCTTCTCCATATTTTGGAGAAAATAATGGGAGTGAAAGAGATTTTTCACTACAGGATCAAACTATTTTCACAAGCTGGACAAGACATCTCACTATTGACTCAATGTATGATACTGAATTTTTGATACTACTGGAATAGATCGCAGTGATTATTCTCAGCAGACGTTTGCACACTTGAGGGGTCATAGATAGTCATTCCTCAATGCAATGGTGCCATGTGCATTGTGACATCACAACAGAAGCTCTACTTCTTCATATTTTTCTTTTTCATAACTGTGCACACAAATACATTTATGGCAGATATAGGGTTTTTGTCTCAGTGATGGATGTTTTTCTAGTCCTCCAAGAATTTGCAAACCCTTTTCATTAGGGATAAAGAGAGAACATTATAGTGCTTACACTAGGCAACTATGACACTGAATTAGAAATACCTACTTCATAAACTTGTCTTACTTATATTATATTAACCGAGCATATGGAGATGATGTTTTACTTACCAAGACTGCTGACGTTTGTCTGAATTCTCTGTTTATTTGGATTCCTGCTTTCCAATAATTTAACTCTGCAGAATGCAGGAAACTCATTGTTATAACTTAGAGAATGAAAAATTCATTTCAATGGAATTCTGCAGAAAACAGTTAGCAATTTAACCATATTTTTTTCTCTCCAACAGTTCAGAACATTCCTGGCAAGTTACATTCAATTGATTCTCCAAGAGCCACAGGATACATACCAGAATCATCTCACCAATGAAATGCAGCCATTTCTGGGTTGCTCAGTGGAGCCCAGATGTTGGGCAACAAGCTGCATCGGAAAGCAGACGAAAGTTTCAATAGGAATGTAAAGGAATCACACATAGCCCACCAACATTATACAAATCTTTCTGTGTGTATTTGTGTTAATGTGCATGCAGCAAAATCAGAATAATAGTTTGTTGCATCTGTTTCTTAAATCATCCCATGGACATTCTTCATACTTTTATCTATATATTTAAACATCCAGAAGCTAGATATATCTAGTAAATCTTCAATTATCTCTGGCATGTGTGCAGAATTGCCTTCCTCCCCCCTCCCCAAATAGACCATTCTTCATGGGTGTCAGCATATATACATAGGGAAACAATTTAGGACTTTTTTTTTTTACAGGAAACATTTGTGGAAGACTGACTCATCTCCAAAATTCTATCATATTTTCCCACAATAGACATGAACTTAACTGAATTACCATCTTAAGAAATTATTTGTAAAGTTGAACCAACATAAGAAAATCTGCCATGACAAAGATTTATAGTTCCTAATAGATCTCGACTCACACAGGTGCAAATGCCTATCTTTTCATACATCATAATATTTAATATTTCTTTTAAAATCGTATTGCTTTTACAATCTTCAGAAAAGCCAAACTTAAGGAGCTGTTCTTCTGTGACAAATTTAATCGCAAATCTTTAACTTTATTTCCAAAGAAATATGTCAGGATATTAAGTAATTAAACTGAAGTCTTGTGAATTCCCTTGGAAACTGCAGGCATTTATGCAGGTGCTCACATATGTACATACTATATTTTATAAATAGGGGGACAGTGTGACTGAAAATTTTTTAATGGGAGAGTGAGGAAAGAAAAACATATTGGTGAAGATTAAGCTCTTGTTAAATCTTTTTGAGGTAAGAAATACAACTTAAATTCATTACTTTAAAATAATGAAGCTATGTTGCTGTATATATATATATCTAACTGGGAATAATTCCAGTTTAACTCAATAAGATAATTGCACATAGTCCTTGATTTATGATCACAATTGAACCCAACATTTCTGTTGCTAAGTGAGACACCTGTTACGTGAGTTTTGCTCCATTTTACTACCTTTCTTAACAGTTGTTAAATGAATCACTGCTGTTTTGTTAGTGATATGGTTGTTAATTGAATCTGGCTTCCCCGTTGACTTTGCTTGTCAGACTATCACAAAAGGTGATCACATGACCCTGGGACACTGCAATCGTCATAAATACATGCCAATTGCCAAGCATCTTAATTCTGCTCACATGACCAACCATGGGAATGCTGCAATGCTTGTAAATGTGAAAAACAGTTATGCTACTTTTTCCCCCCAGTGCTATTGTAACTTCATAAATTCCCAGGTGGACCAATATCATAGTACTTTGATGTAAAATATTTAGATCGATTGTACACAAGCCCTGCAACCATCATAATGTTCCCTTTTTTCCCAGTGTCACCGTAATTTCAAACGAACAAACTGTTGTAAGCCAAGGATTACCTGCATTTGGAATTGACACACAGAGCTGAAAATTAATCTTTGGGGCTTATCTAATGGACATTTGCCACCCTTATTATGATACTTTGTGCTGGACATCTCATATTAATGATACACAAAGTTATACTGAGGACCCCAGAGTGTTGGGGGGGGGAGCATAGGCTGACTCTGTAAACCACTTAGAGAGGGCTGTAAACAGAGGAGGTATTCAGCCGCTTTGGACTGGTTCAGGTGACTGGTACCGAAAATTTTGAGTAGTTCAGAGAACCGGCAAATACCACCTTTAATTGGCCCTGCCCTCCTGCACCCGCCGTTCCCAAAATATCCCCAAAGAACAATATAACAGGTTAGTTACTTTCTTTAGTTAGTTAATTATATCAAATAAAGTAGAAAAATGAAGGATATAAGCATTTTAAAAACAATCTGCAGACATAACGTCTTTATAAATCTGCATATAAATTTGTAAGGAGCCATAGTTGCCAAATTGCAGGGATGCTTTTTAAAAAAAAACCAAAGAATGGTTGTTGCTTCCATTTGGAAATGAATTGCTTTGTTCGGATTCAATTCAATTTGTAAATGGAACTCCTTTTTGTTTTCACTGGAAGGTTGAAAGATTTTCATTCAGGCAAGTGATAACAGTTGAATGGAAAGGGAAAGGAAAGAAAACTAGAATGAAATGCTTAATGAAAATTAAACTGGATGTTCATTTGCTATATATAACAACAGTTTATTGGTATCTATTTGTACATATCAAGATTAGAAGATTAGAGATTAGAAGATTAGAAATCAAGATTAGAAGATTAGAGAGAAAATTGTATCAAAACTTGTATCTTAGATTTAGGACAGATCTTCATGGAGAAAATGAAATTCGGAACTGAAAATGATTTGATGGCACATCATTCAATCAAAGAAGGGAAATTGCATCAAGAATTGTACAGTTTGCTGGTATTAATACTGTATGTTATTATTTTGCTATTCTCTGTATTACTTTACTGATACAGAGATTCCATTTAGTGATTTAATTTTAATAAGGTTTTATTCTTTTCTTTGGATGATAAGTAGCTTATTTTTTCCCATTAGTTAAATGCAAAGAGTCCATATTATACTAGAATCAACTGCTTGCCATCCAAACAGTAGTAGTTCCTAGTTCTTTGGTGGTAGTAGCATTGATGGGGGGAGCAATGGCTGGAAACATTCCCAAAATGTTTATTACCGAATGAATATACACTTTGTAGATCATCAGATGCCCATCCTGTTGTAAGTGATCACAGTTATTGAATATTTATGGATTCTACAGTTTATATATTGTTTTTCACTCAAAGCAATGTTTAACTGGCTTGCATTAAAATATTTACATTGTACAATAAAATACATGTATAAAATGGCAGTGGTAATAAACCATTATTAGGAGAGCTGATGCAGTAGAAACTCATTTGGTAATGATTATTTATTAGATCCTTATTCATAATGTTGATCTGTGTCTTGCTTGCCCACAAGTAAATTAAAAGTATAAATGAGATTTATAAGCTGACAATTACTTCATTTAGCAGCACATTAAAAAAATCCTTCAGCCCTCTTCCTCATACATTTCTACACTATTAGCAAGGGTCCATTGAGAATGCTTTCGTTTTCCTCCAAAACCTGATGGATTGTTATGTGAATCATCACAGGTTTTTCTTCATGTCATTCTACCAACTGAAGATGTCCAATATGTGAAAGGCTATTCCCAGGTAGGCTTTCTTGGCAACCGTCTAAGTCCCAGAGAAAGAATTCTGGATTTTCAGGAGCCTTCCAAAATTCCATTTATCTGGTTTTAACTCCGTGATGGTTTTCCATTGGTTTTACCATTTAATATTTCAGTATTACTGCCCAGAGTTTTGCTGGGAGACAGGGGGCATATACATTTAATAAATTATTATTTTTCTGCTGCTGTTTTACTTTTTGATTGCTATGGTTTATTCAGAGGTGGGTTTCAGCAGGTTCTGACCAGTTCTGGAGAACCTGTAGCGGAAATTTTGAGTAATTCAAAGAATCGGTAGTAGAAATTTTGAGTAATTTGGAGAACCAGTAAATATCACTTCTGACTGGCCCCACTCCCATCTCTTCTCCACAGGGGAAGAACATCCTCATTGTTCTCTAATGAAGAAGTGGTACTCAGCAAGTTCTGATCAGTTCTGGAGAACCGGTAGCAGAAATTTTGAGTAGTTCGGAGAACCAGTAAATACCACCTCTGACTGGCCCCGCCCGCTCCCATCTATTCTCTGCCTCCCGAGTCCCATATGATCATGAGGAAATGGGGATTTTGCAGTAACCTTCTGCTGGAGAGGGGAGGGAATAGAAATTTTACAAGCCACTAAGCCATGCTATACCCACCAAGCCAAGCCCACAGAACTGGTAGTAAAAATTTTTGAAACCCACGACTGGTTTTAATTCATGTTTCTTATATTTTTTCCTCCCTATTCCACATACATTAAGAGCTGTTACCTATGATTTGTTCATCTGGAAGTGAAACTTATTTCATTTTTAAGGTTGGAAACATACATAAAATGTACTATTGAAAAATTGAAGGAAAGTGGAAGTTTGAAGACACACCTCAGCATTAGCCACCAAACTGATCTTTGAGAAAAGCCTTGTGAACTCATGTTATTTCACAAAAAATGGTGAGGGGGAGTCTGTTTTTGCCCTCCCGAGCCTGTGGATGGCAAAAAATGGACTCAATGGGCCAAAGGTGGATTCCTGGTGGTTTGGACCAGTTCACTAGAACCGGCCGTGGAAGTTTCCTCCCGCTCGCCGAACCCGCAACGATGGCCGGCTGGACACGCCCCTGAACTGGTCCTATGGCTTGAAATCCATCCACCGGAGTGAAATTTAATAGAAAATAATCCTCTGTGCATGTGCAAAACCTCCTGTGCATTCGCAGATGATTTAACCTGGGAGCGTTGGGGGCACTCACGCAAGTATTGTGAGCACAAAACACACACTTCCGATGCGACCCCAAACCGGTAGGAAAGGTAAGTAGAACCCACCCCTGCAATGGGCCAACTGGAAGTTCAGAAACAAACTTCTGGTAGGCCCATTGGGTTATTTTTCGCACTCCCCAAGCATCACGAAAGCCCATATTTCGCCTGGGGAGGGCGAAAAATGGCCCAACAGGCCAACTGGCGTGAGGCCTGCGCATATGCGGGGGGGGGCAGCGTGGGGACTGGTTGTGCGCGCATTTGTATGGGGGAGGGCATTGCAATATGGGCGGCCATGCATGTGTGCGACCCCCCCACGCTCTCCCCACTTTTGGCACACAATGGCAAAAAGGTTAGCCATCACTGGTCTATATTGTCCAGTAACAAATGAAAGTTAAAATGATAGCTTTAAAATGTGAACCTGCTTTGTTGGGCCCATCAATTTCATGTGTTACTGATTTACTGACTGTATGTTATTTGAAAGCACTTCTTATTATATCAGAATGAACAGGCACATGCATTAAGCACTCTGCTCGCGGATCACAGTAAGTCTGGAATTCTGGTTTATCACAATGTGACAATATGATTATTTTCCTTCTTTCAGCTAGCTTAATGCTTTCAGCTCTCCAGATTATTTTGCAGTCAAAATTGAAATGGATAATCAGATAGCAGAGATGTTGAGATATACTACAGTTAGTATCAGGATTTTATTTGTAATACAAATCTTTGTTATATTAACTCTGTGAGTGTGTGAGTGTGTGTGTGTGTGTGTGTGTGTGTACAAATAGTTGGGTTTTATCTGAAGGAAAGTATGCACTTCAACAGTTCATAATCAAACATCACATTTACTTTGTCATGTATAATCTTTAGAATCCACATTTAAACAAATGAAAATCAGTACAAAACAGGAAAGTCTTCAAGACCTTTAACTGACCTCTTCCTTACAAGGTTTGTTCATGGAAATAGTTTCTAAGTCATGTACTGCTCTTCTGTGTCATAAAACTCCAAACTAATGATCCAAAGCCCCCAAGTTGCGGAGAAGAATGGGGAGAGCTCCCATTTTGTCAAAAGGAAAAGACGGAAGACCCAAGAAATGTATTAAATATTATGGCACTAAAGCGGTACATTCCCTGCAGAGGTCTAGCAGGCTGGGAAGAATGTTTGCTACATGTCTTACTGGCCAGAAACTTAAAAGAAATAAAAATTGTTTCCTGCGTTGGAAGAAGTGGGGATAGGGGAAGCTGCCCAGATAAAAATTATCACTTACCCGTCAAGGTAAGAGAGTCAAAGAAATAATACAACTTAGGGGATACGGAGGAGACTCTACTACAGGTTATATCATGACAGCAATAATGACAAAACATATGCACATCTCCAATAACAGGGCTAGAATTCACCAGAATCTTTACTTCTGCTCACCTCAAAAGGCCTTATGCATAGGCTTTTATTGGATGCTATGCCGAGATCCATTAATCTATTTTATACACATGCACACGTGGATGAACGTGCGCATGCACATACACACTATATATATAGTGCATATATATATATTTATATATACAGTATATATATAATGCATTCTGCATATATAAAACCACAATAGTAGCTGTTACTGTAACCAACAAAACTGCCACAAATAGATATGTGTGTTTATGTCTGTACGTGTGTGTGTATACACCCACACACACACACACATACATAAATATTCCCACTGAGCATTATACACATGGATATTATTTTTAAGTTATTTTTCCATAATGAACAAAAAGTATACCATTTAGGATTTCTCATCTGTTCATTTTAAGCAAGAAATTTCTCTCCAATATAAAAAGCCAATTCTAATGGAATCACATTCAGGAACTGCTGACACTAACAGAGAAAAGATTTTCCTTGTCCTTTCTTGGATTTACATTCATGGTCATTCTGGAGTGGGAGAAGCAGAAGCAGAGGCAGCCCTAATGGCTAACCAGAGAAAAACCAGAAAGGCAAAGTTGATCAACCCAGAAAGCTCTGTATCGTTTTTGGAGTATCAGAATCTTGTTTCCAACTGAATGGAAAGATACAAGTCTTCTATAAAACTTGACTGCTTCCTAAGGGGACAACACACACACGCACACACTGCTAAAGTCACCCCTGCCATGCAAGGACACCTCTTATTAGAGATTCCTTGAAACATGGATCGGATGATTTGGCAGAGGGAGGCTCCTGGGCCCAGGCCAGACAGTCAGTTTGGAGCCATAGGACAGTCTCCAAGGATGCACTAAAAGCCATCATGATTCTGTGTCCGAGCCTGAGCTGCTCTCTTGACTAATTTCAATCTGCAGTGACGGCAAGTTATCAAGTCGGCTTTTCTTCTGACGTGACTGTTCTTTTTCTTTAATGAGATTCCCCCATGCCCGCTGGAGCTCAGAGTCGTCATCTTCTGGTGATGTTGATGGTTTTTCTGCTCTCTCTGGGGCTTTTTCCTGTGTCTTTGATGCAGATCCCAAACGTGTCCGTAGATTTGCTGTCAATTGTACAAAGAGTAGAATGTAGTAAGAATTGTATGCAGGGAAAAAGCATGCTCTCAAACAGGTGTTAAGGCTTCAGTGATATAATCCAGACTAAGGTTTTACAATCCCAATGTACTCCGAACAGTAAGAATAAAGTATTTGGGCATACATATGGCTTCTTCCTGGGGTAATACCTCATGTACTTTGTATCTCGACCTGCAGCTGTTAAAGACTTCCAGAGTGCTTTACATAATAGTCACCATTTTTTGCATTTTTCTCTCTCCCTATCCTTACCACTACATATTAATTCCTGCCTAAGTCATTGATAACCTATTTTTTGATGCCCATCTCCCACTTTTATTTACCACAGAGAGAACTTTAGGATCAGAGTTTTTCATTCTGTATTTCATTCCAGATAAAATGGCAAAATGCAACTCTTTCTTTAAACAGTGAAGCACAGATCTCTTTTGAAGGTAGTGCTAAAACATGGAAAGCAAATGGGTATTACCATCCCCAGAATCTCTGTCTGAAGAGCCAGATGTTGGTAAATGATTTTTTTTTTACTATTCCCTTTGAGCACGATTAACCCCAGGGCTCTCACCCATAAGCAAGGACACCAACACTCATTCTATTTGTGTGTCTGAATTGGTGTAGTATAGAAAATACTAATTCCCCCCCAGTCGAAATTGTTTTATTTAAATCCAAATAGCCAAGAAAACCTAAGGAATCCAAATTGCCAAGGGAGCCAATGACTCCAAGAGTGGTTTCCCCAATTTTCAGTGAATGAATTGATCTGATGTACAGAATTAGTAACTTCGGCCATATTATTTTTATAAACTTTCTTCTTGAGATAAGAGATTCATTTATTGTACAGAACTAATTCAACATACTGTAATCTTTCAGAGAACCAAAAACACCTTATAGCTAGTTCTCAACTTACAATAATTTGTTTAATGACCGTTCAAAATTATGATGCTGAGCCACGGTGGCACAGTAGTTACAGTGCAGTACTGCAGGCTACTTCTGCTGCCTGCGGCTGTCTGCAATTTGAAAGTTCGAATCTCACCAGGCTCAAGGTTGACTCTGCCATCCATCCTTCCAAGGTGGATAAAATGAGGACCCAAATTGTTGGGGTCAATAGGCTGGCTCTGTAAACCGCTTAGAGAGGGCTGTAAAAGCACTGTAAAGTGTCTAAGTGCTGTTGTTATTCTGCTGAAAAGCGATTTACAATCAGTCCTTGCACCTATGGCTGTCATAACGTCCCTGCATTTGAAGAAACAGTGACCGTCTCGATCAACATCAGACTTCAGCATACATTTCAACCTATGATTCCCAGATCACTGCATAATAATGAAGCTACTGCATGACATTACTTCCCCTGCTGTCTACCTCAATGGAGAGTTACTTACAATTTTTATAAAAGAGAGGAAAAAACTAGTGCTGAATTACATGCTCTGCTTACACCCTTTGGCCATCACTGCTTCTAAAAGCAACAGAAAAGTTGACTGACAGAACACTGCACAGAACTGACCAGATTTCTTCTCTCTGGTATCTGAATAAAGGCCTTTCCCTTCTTGCCTGGGGATTCCTAGACGACTATGAACATCAGACATAGGCTCACGATGAGATGAAGAGATACTGCTGGGCTGAGGTGCTTCTGGTGAATGTGGCCTCTTGCCAAGCCTCTGTCGGACATCTGGAAACAATACATGGATAATCATGCATTTAATTTTACTCTGCTTACTAACACTCATCATCCCAATGAAGAATCTGAACATAAGCACTGTTATTAAACTGAGTATACCAGTGGTAGTACATGATCCAAGAGCCTGATGGGAAGAAGACTGGGGACGTGGTATGTGTGTGTGTATGTGTACGTGTACGTGTACATGCACATCAGAGGTGGGTTCCTACCGGTTCTATAGAACCGTTAGTAACTTGGTGACGATGTCACGGAGCCGATTCCTTCGGTGTCTCTGTGGGCGCTGCCATTTTTTAAAAAATTATCTATTTTTTGACTGCTGTGTGAGTGCACGCACTTTGCGCACATGCGCATCCCTGAACAAACTGGCAGCAAAACAATTTACAACCCACCCCTGACATGCACATGTGGTATCAGGAGGGTGAATGAATGATGTGAATGAGTGAATGATGTGAAACTTCGTAATGGTGGGGTACACCATCTCAGGGGCATCTGGCATTTGAAAAATAGCCATGTTGTTCATCCTATTTATTCTGAATTATGCAAGTAATACAATGTTACAAAACAGCTTCTCCAAAGCAGAAGTAAATCAGGACAATCAACAGCAAAGGATCCTTTACCTGATTTCACAGAGCTCAGGGGCTGATGCAGGCTAGGGCTCCCATGTCTTTTTTCTTCCAACAGCAGTCTCACATCAGTAACTTTCTCTGAGGCTCCTTTGCTTCCAATACGATTCTTGATATTGCTGGAAGCGACACTGTCTGCTCTCATTGAATTTCTACATTTGAAAAAAAAAAAAAAAATCTTCCATGAATCAAAATGGAAACTGCAAGCTCTACAAACTCCACCAGAATGTCTTTTTGTGTAAAAAGTGTGTGGTTTATTGAGAATAGGTAAATCTGTACTTCAAAATCAAGGTTCCAGTTGCTCTGGAGTGAGAAGGTGCTCCAATCTCTGTTCTGCTGAACATCTCAAAGCCAGGAAAAGATCACCCATGGGCTAGCTGGAGTCCTTAACACCAGGGAAGACTCAATATTAGCATGAGGAAGGATTTCACAAACATGATCATCAATGTGAGATGAAAGGAGCCTCTGCACTACAATGATGTGTGTGTGTATCTTGACCAAAATAAGATGTTTGAGTCTTCCCAGGCAATTGATGTTCTGCCCATGTCTCACCATTCTCTAAGAACGAAAACCTTAACGTTTTCTGAGATAGATATCATTCAGAAAATCTTAATTTGCATATTTATTGATATTCCACAAACAAGAGAACTGGGGGAACCTACTGAAGTCTGAATGAAATAAAGCATGAACCAACTTCATATTTTAAGGAAGCTGTGGAAAAAATAACCATCAGAACCTGAATCAAATGAAGTCTGAATTGGGTAGGTTTTGTGTAGAAAACACTGTTTGTGGACAGCATGGCTGAGTCCAAAAACTGCTTTAAACTGACCTAAAATTTGTTTTACAGAATCCATATGTGACAATTCTCTTTTCCACAGAAAGATGCATGAAGTACAAAAATAAAAGTTGGTCTAAATTAATGAAAAGGTTTGCTGGACGAAAACAAATCACCAAAATTTGTATGCTGTTAGAAGCTATTTTAAATCTGGAAGAGTAAAAACAATGCATCTACATTCCTTCTTATAAAACTGAAATATTAAAATGATTACATTCACTTTTATATATAGTACTTCATTGGATCATGAAGGACCTAGAACTTGCTAGAATATATTATTTAAAACTAACAATGTAAAAATAAAATCAATAATAATGTACATTACTATTGCTAAAATATGGAATTCCGATACCTTTTAGCTTTCATAACTGTATTGTAACCTAATATTTAATATAGAAACAAAGTTTTATCATAACATACATCTATGTGTCATTTGGTT
>JANHFT010003987.1:130183-140539 GCA_032467955.1 Pseudoxenodon macrops
AGATCAGGCAGTTGATGTATTCCTGGAGGGAGCTCATTCCAGAGGGTAGGGCCCCCCACAGAGAAGGCTCTTGCCCTTTTCCCCTTTATCCTACACGTTTTCCTCTTCCCTCTTTCTTCTCCTATTTTCCCATTGTTTTTCTTTTTCTTTGTATTTCTGTATTTTATATTTTGATAGACTAATAAAAATACCTGAAAAGTAAGATTATAAAAGATAGCAGCTTGCAGAAGGGAAAAAAAAAGGCATCCACTTCGATTAACTCCTTCACTCCCTTCTCAGAAATTAGTGCTTCAAAATAAGACTAGGTTCTGATTTTGCCTCAGCAATGAGGCACAGCAACCAATTTTCCCCAGATGTGAAGCATTCAGTCATGCTTTTCTCCATTGACAGACCGAAACAGTAGTCCCAGGACAGCTATACTGGATGTTGTTTTTAAACACATAGATTGAATCTTAGTGATTTTCCTGGAGTTTCTTGGTCCGGACCTGCTTGGATTTTCATCTGCTAAGCAGGCAGATTGAACATAAGTGTGACCTAAACTCAGTGTGCTTGTCTCTGTGTGTCTGTGTGGTTTGTCAAGATCAGTTGTGCTAAGTGCATCTCATTCTCTCATGTCCCAATGGTCAGATATACCAACAAATTTCACCCCTGTAGAATTGGTATGCCATGAAATCTGTCTTTAACTCCTTTCATATTTAAAATTAAACATGTCATGAAAGTCTAGGGATATCGCCTGAAAGAAATGTACTATATACATTTGAAAATATTCTCTAAATAGCATGCTTTATTTATTCGTGGGCTACATTTTGTACAAATTCATGTGGGAAAAGTGCTACCTCAGAAGCTTATAAGTACTTCATTGGAATTCAGAAGTGGGTAAAAAATAGAATGCAAAATGCATTTATAAACACAGTTTTGTGGGGAAGCATAGGAAAGAGCTTTCTAATGATGCAAAGATAATGTAAAAAAAAAGCAATGATAGTACTTTCTTAGGGGCACAAAAATCCAGATGACCACTACTTTTCAGTATTGAAAACAGAAATCTGTAATTCTAAATTGTCATCCATTGGCAAGCAGGATTTTGCAGTTTGGATCTTTTCTGCTTACTGTATAACCTGCTTCTGAGGGTTTTTCATCATTTAAGTATTTAAATTAGGTTATATATGTCATGAAGCATTGCCACATGTTTTGCTATTTGCCCCCCCCATTACCTTCCCCCAATGGATGCTTATGGCCATTCTCTTTATAGCCTTACAACACAAAGAAATATTAAGTGAGGTCAAAGCAACCACAAAGCAACCAAATGAGATCAAAGCAACTACAACAACTGGAATGTGGGGAAAGGATTTACTGCTCACGTCTTTTATCTCTGAAGGTCATTATAATTTGCTTGAGCTTTAAAGAGGAGGAGAATGCAAAACCGGAATAGTTTCTTTTTTGATATTCCTGCAACACTTTCATACACGTATAGTTTAGTGAAAATTTGCATTGTGTAATAAGCATGTTGAGAGCATCCCTATTATTTCTGTAATATTATGGGAGTGAAAATGCTAAATAGTCACGGTCTGGAAATCTCTATTCAAATTATTGAAGAAAAATTATGTAGCCACTTGTTTGAGCATCTTGGGGTTGGCAGAGGAAAGGAAGAGAATGTTTACAGTACTGAAGACTGGTGATATCTATATCTAATCTTCTTCTTTTTTTAAATAACTTTTCCTTTAACAATTTATTTCATAATCTGGAATACTATATGCCTAGAAGAGAAAATTAATGCCATGCATTTGGAAGAGTGTTGTTAGGACCAGCCCTATCCATAAAAACTCTTTTCTGAAAACTAAAAAAAAAAGATTCTACACAATACCATTGGACTAATACACATTTGGGAACCAAATGTATTCTCAGAGAAACTTTAGTTGAACTTGAAGCCATCCATAAGCTCCTTAGCCTGGATCTTCCTCACATTACAATTTATAAGGACTTTCAAAGAATAAACTTGTGGAAGTTTCAAAACAGCCATAGGAATACACACTTGGTTACTTGAGGTTGCTCTATCAGAAAGATTCTACTTTGGAGGGGAGTATTATTCTAAGGGCAGGAAAAGACCCAGCAGAAAATAATATACCATAGAGGAGCTGGACACTGTATATAAACCCATACTTTCCTTAGTCTTTCTTGGTTCAATATCCCATTATCTGTGCCATTGTCTCTGACAAGTATTGTTCTTGGGCAGATGCCATTGATATCCTCAGGTTGATGATCAGGCAAATGGCTGCAATCAAAACCCACCAAGATTCATGCCAAAATCATACCAGTAGAGTCAAAGCCAGCATGAGTCAGATAATATGAAAGTATGATTTCACTGCTCTTTCTTTTCAGGGAAAAAAATAAATTTGGGTAAATAAATAGCTCCACGATGGCAAACCTGTGGCACACATGCCAGAGGTGGCATGCAGAGCCCTGGGCATGTGCACTGTTGCCAGCTGCTCTTCTGGTTTCCAGTGCCGGCCAGCTGGTCTTTGCTGGTGCCAGAGTGCCGGAAAATGCCCTGAAAAATGGCAGAAAAGGAGTCTGTTTTCTGGTCAGTTTTGGGGCCTTTTTTGGCCTGTTTTCTGAGTCAAAAACGGCCTGAAAACAGCCCAGAAAACAGCCTGACAAAGACCTGAAAATGGCCAAAAACGGCTAAAAAACAGGCATGCATGTGCCAGCCAACTGGTCTTCAGGTTTCCGGTGCTCCAGTGCATGCACATGTACGCACATGCATGCACATTCTGGTTTGGGCACTCGGTGCCAGAAAGGCAGAAAGACAGCTACCGAGACACCCAAGGTATCTACCACACCACCGTGGTGCACTCAGATGTGAGGGAGGGAGAAAAATTCCATGTCACCCCCCATGTCGAAGGCACCCCATGTAGGATGGAGTTGGACACCAGGTCAGTCTTCACCATAATGTCATGGGCAACACTAAAAATACTCAAGCCTAGCATTACGATGGGTGACCTGAAGCCCCAACCCATCCGCCTCAACGATTTCCACGTATCTGCGTTTTGGGATGAGCACAAGTCCATGTGGAATTCAAGGGATCCCAGGACATCCTCGCTATAACTATAGTTACGGGACATCGGCCAACCCTTTTAGGAGTGGAGTGGTTCAAACCACTGGGCATCGCGATTACCAGCATAAACAAGATCAGCCAGAATGCTCTGGACCAATTGTTAAACAAATTCCAGGATGTCTTTGATGGGAGCCTGGGTAAATATACCAGAAAACTGATATCGCGTAGTTTAGACCCTAATGTGACCTCCATCCAAATAAAACCCAGGAGACTTCCCTTTGTGGTAAGACCCAAGATAGATGAACAATTGGATAAATTAATTGCTCAAGGGATCCTCAAACCTATTGACCATGCCACGTGGGAGACTCCCATAGTCACACCCATAAAGCCAGATGGATCTGTTTGCATCTGCGCTGACTATATAAAGGGACATTAAATAAAGCGCTGCAACAAAGCGCCTATCCAGTCCCTGTGGTACAACACCTGCTCCATTCCCTTGGCAAGGGGACAATATTTGCAAAATTGGACTTGGCCCAGGCATACCAGCAACTGCCCATGGACCCTGCCACTGCGAAAGCCCAAACAGTAGTCTCCCATCGAGGGGCATTCAAATGCAAAAGACTGCAATTTGGCATCAGCGTTGCCCCCGGACTGTTCCAAAGCATGATGGAGCACCTCCTGCAGGGCATCCTGGGAGTTGTACCTTACTTCGATGATGTTTTAATATCAGCGGAGTCAGAGGAACAATTATTGGCCCGATTGGACAAAACATTACAGAAATTCCAACAAAAAGGGCTCAAAGTAAAAAAGGACAAGTGTAAAATTGGGGTGAAACAAGTCGAGTTCCTGAGTTATTTAATCGACGGGTCAGGGATCCACCCCAACCACAACAAGATAAAGGCAATAAAAGAAGCCCCCGCCCCAAAGAATAAGACGGAACTCCAGGATTTCTTGGGACTATTAAATTTCTGTAGCATTTATTTTACAACAGAAAGCAACCGTCGCTGAGCCCCTGCACAAGCTACTGAGCAAGGCAACCGCCTGGACCTGGGGACGCCTGGAGGAAAACACTTTCAGGGAAATAAAAAACCTTTTATCATCAGAAAGTTCTTAATTCAGTACAACGCAAACCTTCCACTAGTCCTAACCTGTGACGTGTCACCTTTTGGGGTTGGAGCAGTCCTAAGCCACAGACTGCCAAATGGCACCGAAGCCCCCATTGCGTTATAAAAAGAGTTCTCAAAAACTGTGTCCCCAGCAGAAAGAAACTACAGTCAAATAGACAAGGAAGCGCTTGCAGCCATCACGGGCATTAAACGCTTCCATGAATATGTCTATGGCCGCCAATTCGAGCTAATTACCGACCACAAGCCCCTTCTAGGACTACTCGCATGGGACAAACAGACTCCAAACTACATGTCCCCAAGGATGACGCGATGGTCAATATTCCTCACAGCATACAACTACAACCTGCTACATCACCCAGGGAAAGCCATCATGCATGCCGACGCACTGAGTAGATTCCCACTGCCAGACCTGGTCGAGGACCTAGCACTTGCATACCAAGTCCTCTTGATTGACACTGCTGCGGCTATGCCAATAACATCAAATGAGATAGCAAGAGAGACCACTAAAGATAGGGCATTATCCAAAATATTAAACTGAGGGGGTGGCTGCAAGAAAAGCAAGAGGGCGAGTTTAAAAAGTTTGAGAACAAGCAGCTGGAACTCTCAGCGATAAAAGGCTGTTTGCTATGGGGGGAAAGAGTGGTCATACCAAAATGCCTGAGGAAACAAGTCCTAGAAACATTGCATGTGGGCCACCCAGGCATCGTACACATGAAAACGTTGGCCCGGAGTTACCTGTGGTTGCCGAACTTAGACTGGGACATATCAGAGTGGGTGGCCACCTGCCTTCTCTGCCAAGAAATAAGGCCAGCACCACCAAGCTCAACCCCCCATGAGTGGGAAACCCCAAGGGAAACATGGTCAAGGATACATATTGACTTTGCGGGGCCGATGGGAGGGGGGCAGACATTCCTCATCATTGTCAACGCCTATTCTAAATGGCTCAAAGTGGTTATAATGACAACCCTGACCACCAAGGCCACCATCAGAGTATTCCAGAGAGTGTTCATGACCCATGGGCTGCCAGATGTCCTGGTGTTGGACAACGGGCCACAGCTGACCACAAAGAAAATGGAAGCATTCCTGACAGAACTGTGCATTTGACATGTATTGGTGGCACCATTCAAGCAATCCAGCAATGGTTAAGCGAAACTCATGGTCAGGCTGACCAAAGAAACATTTCTCCACATGGAGCCCGGGCAAGAAAAAATTGACCAGTTCCTATTAGTGGAACACATCACCCCCAGCGCGGCAACAAACCAAAGCCCAGTGGAGCTTCTAATGGGGAGAAAGCTGAGGTCCAGGTTAGACTGACTACACCCGAGCTATCAACCGGAGAAGCCCCTGGACTCAAGCAAGCCACTCCGGACGCTAGCCATGGGTGACCTAGTCTTCACCCAAAATTATGCTGGACATCCGAAGTGGGAGAGGGCCCGAGCCATGGATGTTACGGGGCCCAAATCATACCAGGTCGAATTGACTGATGGAAGAATCTGGCGGAGGCACATTAACCAACTCTGCAAATGCATGAGCGACTCCGAAACGAGGAGGCTGGAAAGCACTAGGCCGGCAGAAACTCAAGACGTGACATTAAGTGAGATGACTGATGGGGACAACAACCCAGGCGCATGGGCCTTGCCTAAAGACAACAGATACATCATCCTGACTTATCCAGAAGAAGAACGGGGACACTTAGCTGTGGACACCAGGTTCCAGCAAAGCCAGCCAAGGGGCGAAGAAGAAGATGGCCTATCGACAGATAACGCCCCTTGTGGCGAGTTCGAGAATGTTCCGCCAACCAGTCCCAGACAGCAAGCAGGACTGCCGCTGCAGTCACAGGAACAAATGAACCATGCAGGTCCAGTAGAGACGCTAGACAACCTGGTTACTTGCGTGACTATGTGATGTTCGTTGGCCACCGATTGGACAATGATTTGACTGAGAGGGGAGGGGTGTCATGTATGCATGCTCGAACAAGGTATTTGCATAGCCACTGCTGATTGGCTAATCTAGCGGCGGGAAAAATGAACAGCTGTCAGTGGCTGGCAGGCCTTTAAAAAATAAACAGCTGTCAGTGGTCTGCTGGCACTCTCCGAATAGCCGAAGCCAGCAATAAAACCTGCTTATGGAATTCCTGAGTCCTGTCTCTTCTTAGCCAACCCACATCTAACAGAAGATGCGGTGACATGCGTAGAAGTGACCAGTTACATGCTTTGGGGGGATTGAGAATTTGGGAGATGTAGGCCTTTGGTCAGGATTAGGAATCTCTAGTTTCTCTCTCTCAATATTTGTCCTCTCAGTGATTTCCTGAGTTTCTTTCCTAGGTATCACCATACACCCCCACCCCCCGAATTTTTGACACCAACTTCTCATCAAGCTTCCTAGCAAGTATAGATAAAGAGATCCTATTTCCACTATTTTATATGGAGAAGAAAAAAAGGCACATTTGCATAATTTTGAAAATATATGAGTGGAAATTCCTTACCTTTAGGTTTTGCACCTTCATGTTTTCTCCATGCAGTATTCCGAACATAATGAGGGTTTTCAGACTAGTTGTTTGTAAATTATTTAGCAGTTTCCCTATATTTGTTTATTTTAATTATCCAGACCTGGTTAGCTCCATATTCATAACAAGGTATGTTTCCCTCATCTCTGGAGTTATGTATGCCTGGTGTCTCTTTCAGTTTATTCACTTTTAGTGGTTAATTTAGAATCTGCTTGGCCTTGCTCATTTATTATTATTATTTGTAGATAGATATTTATAATTGGGATCCATATTCCTATTTTTTCTTTGATTGTTATTTTAAACTTGCAGAGACTCAAATGGGTTGTTTGAGGAGGAGCAGACAAAACACCCCAGAGAGTCCAAAATGGAATCTTAAAATCATAGAACTGCATAATAATTTCAGACATACTGAATTCAAGCTACAGCGCCCCGACTGGTAAATGATGATCAGCTGATCAGAAGATGATGATGAAGAAAAAGAATAAATGGTTGACACACAGAGAAAACAAGGTTTGGAAGATAGTTGCAAATGAAAGTAATTAAATATTACAAGGACTGAAAATTTTGCACTTACATTATTTTGTGTCAGGAGTTCAATCCTGATAAGGCTTGAGATTGACTCAGCCTTCCATTCTTCTGAGGTCAGTAAAATGAGGACCCAGATTGTTGGGGAAATACGCTGACTATGTAAACTGCTTAGAGAGGGCTGTAAAGCACCTTGAAGCAGTATATAAGTGCTGTTGTGTCTCCAAAAGGAGGAATTGGCAGCAGTCAGGAAGCAGCCTCAAAAACTAAATTTTCTATGTAAGAAGGCAAAGTGAGTTACTTTGCAATCTCAATCTCTTTCAGTGTCCCTTTCAAGCATCCCAAGAGAAACAGCAGTGAATTATAGCCTAAATTTATAGTGATAATTTAATGTTAAACTGTTACTCATTAAGCACAAATCATTCAGTGGTAGGAACATATCTAGCCATTAGTTCACTATACCCTCTGTGTCTTCATGTGTATTGGTTTATTGAAATTGCATTTTCTAGCATTAGTGCATGTATTTCAGTTCTATTAATCGGCAGGATTTCTACTTTGGGGAATGGGTTTAAAATCAGGGGCTAAGAACAGCTCAAGAAGAATTAGAGGGGGAAAATGTGTGTGGGAAATGTTGCTCTGCAACCAGGAGGAGTTCAGCTTCTCTCCAGGAACGTGACAACACCGCTTAATAATTGTGTCCCGTTTAAGGGCCAAGCTCCTGAATGGTAAATATTTATAAAAATGTGGAAGAGAAGGTCCAGCCTCATGATTGGTCTGGTGATTGAAAACACTGGCAATCACTCATGCTGAAGGGCACAGTAAACCGACCATTTACAAAATTAAACTGTAAATTGTAATGGAGTTAAAGAAACAGATTTTTTTTTACAGGCATGGGGCATTCTGCCAAAATGCTTAGCCTATACACTATGTACTCAAACTAAAACAAATGTTCATTAAACATGTACTGTTGATGCTAGCAGAACAGAATTTGGGTTTCTGGTTTCTTGTTGTTAACAACACTGCACCCATCCAAAACCCCAGACAGTAAGTGATGAATACGAAGAACGTATTCCTGCACCCTCCATTGGAATGGAGATCTTACAAATATGAAGTTTTACAAAGGCCCAAATTTGGTGAGATGTGAAAGATTGATGTTTTTGATTGTCCAAGGCATGCATAAGCGCACCAGCGTGCCTACCGTCCCTGTCCTACTATTCCCATTTATTCGTACTCATTTCTTGTATTTATACTTATAGCTGTTTATACTTATATGTTTATATGTTATGTTTATACTTATACTTGTTTTCTCATATATGCTTGACAAAATAAATAAATAAATAAAAATAAAAGATGACCCAGGAACGTTTAGGTACAATTCCCCACCTGTTTATTTCTTGATCTTCAGTGTATCTAAAAAAACCAAAACCCTTGCCCCTCTGGAGAAAAAAGTAGAACTTCCTCAGTGATGCATACATTAGTTTAGATTATTAGAAAATCTGTCAGTGGAATGGCATGAAGGAGCTTTCCTTTTGTTCTGAACGGAGTGGAGCTTGGAAAAAAATATAACAGTAATCAAGTTCTGATTTCACAACACTGGTCCCCCACACTGTTCTCTTCCACTGAAATGGTAACCTGTAAACACATGTTAACATTTGGAGAGATATCCTGCAACTTTCAAGTCAGGACCTTGATTTATCTAAATAAACCATAACCGTCTGTTTGAATGATTCCTCCATCAATTCTGATTTACTCATTAGAGGCTTTTCACTTAGTCCTTGTAATGAACCCTTGGTTTGGTCCTGCCCAAAGAGTGAGTTCTCTCTTGTAGATCAGGAGTGGGTCCCACTTACCTTCCCTACCAGTTCAGGGTCGCACTGGAAATGTGCATTTTGTGCTTGCACGCTTGCTATGCTTGCGCATGCGCCCCATCACTCCCAGGTTAAAAATCAGCTGCGCACGCGCAGAGGGTTATTTTTGATTACATTTCGCTCTGGTGGACAGATTTCAAGATGGCGGACTGGTTCGGGAGCATGTCCAGCCGGCCGTCACTGATGGTTTGAGGAAATTTCTGCTACCGGTTCTAGGGAACTAGTCCGAACCGGCAGAAACCACCTCTGTTGTAGATACATAAATGCTCATGAAGTCATACTGTTTCTTTTGGCTCACATGCAATAATTTATACATGGACCATATATGAGGGGTAACAACACACAGGAGAGCATTAAATTGCAGCAGATGGCAAAAACCTACAACTACAAAGTTTCCACTTATTTACAATACTAGGAAACCTGTAATTTCAAATAGTGTTGAGTTTGAGTAATTTTGCATCTCTCAGCTCAGATATGAAATGGGATAATCTCAAAATAATTTAATAAGGTTGGCCTTCTCTGAGATTGCCTAACTGCAGAAGAACCTTGCACTGAAAAATAAAATGAAAAATCTAAAGCCACTAAAATACAAGAATCTGTGATCTTCCAGCACTTTTTGACAACGAGAGCACAATTAATCTATGGAATGTTAATGTCTCAGTTGAAAATAGGGAAGGACAATTTGGCCAGCTGTACATCTAATGGTTCAGAAGTGGGGATCAGAGCTGGTAGGAAGAAAATATAGGAAAAGTTCCAGCACAAAGCTTTCTTCTTCGAATGTTGTTGTTCTTAATGAGAGAATTGGAAAATACTATCCAAGTAGCCTGATGACTTGAACTGGACTATATGTGAAAATATGAAATGTAATAGGTTGTAGGCTAGACTGGAAGGTTGACAAAAAGAAGGCCATGGTAGTACCATACTGTTGTTAAACAAACAACATGGGCTTTCCATGAAATCACCAGGCTTTCCACTATTGTCACCAGGAGAGACATTCCATTTAGGAGCAATATGATGCAATTTAGCTCTTCAAGGTAATCCAGACAACCATGAGTACTAACTCTAAAGGTAAAGGTTCCCCTTGGACATATGTGCTAGTCATTCCCGACTCTAGGGGGTGGTGATCATCTCCATTTCAAAGCCAAACAGCCAGTGCTGTCCGAAGACGTCTCCATGGTCATGTGGCTGGCATGACTAAATGCCAAAGGCACATGGAACGCTGTTATCTTCCCACCAAAGATGGTCCCTATTTTTCTACTTCTATTTTTACATGCTTTC
>JANHFT010003988.1:3753-17391 GCA_032467955.1 Pseudoxenodon macrops
AACAGAAAAATGCATAGTAGAATAACAGAAAGTGTGGCAGGCCAAAATCCAACGGGATTAAAATGCAGGCCTGACACCAGCTGGTTTTCATACCTAAGGCAGGTCTAGAACTCACAGTCTCCTGGTGATTGACCCAGCCAGCTTTCATGCCTAAGGCAGGAGTAGAACTCACGGCCCCTTGGTGATTGGTCCGGAGTCACCCAGTCTGTTTTCGTGTCCAAGGTGGGACTAGAACTCATCTCCTGGTTTCTCACTTGGTGCCTTAACTACTAGACCAAACTGGCTCCCTTTTGTTAGGATTCCCTGAATAAAGCTTTCAAGCAAGGATGCCATAGCAACCAGGCATTCTCCAGCATGAATATTCTAGTGTCAATTGTGCAGAGAAATTATCTCATCTTAGTCTACTTCCTGTTAAGTTTTCATCTGGAAATGAGTTAGCTTGGATCAGACCATGCACCACATGGTTTTCTAATCTTCCTAGATCAGGGGTCTCCAACCTTGGCAACTTTAAGCCTGGCGGACCTCAACTCCCAGAATTCCCCAGCCAGCTGGGGAAGTTGCCAAGCTTGGAGACACCTGTCTGTTCTGACCTAGGCTTCTTGATTACGCCAAGGCAAAGAAACGGTGTTTTAAAAACCTCTGTTTATTTTCAACGGCTGTGAATTATGTTCCTTCACTGCCGTAATAAGTCCCCAACAATGTTATGAAGTCCGACAGAAGTCTTTGAGGAGAAGGCTTATCAACCAACCTTTATCTTTCTTGGCACGCTGCCAAAGTCCTAATTGATAAGGAGCTGCTCAAGGTCAAACAAAAGGCGGAGGCCGAACAGAGCTGCTGAGATACACCGACTGGAATTGAACCAAGTTGCTTCCTGCAACAAGCACATTGTTGCTTGTCCTGGCCCCATCTCTGCCTCTGATGCAGAGACCCCGTCCGAGTCTTCCCTACACTCCAGAGCTGACCCATATTCCTCTCCGCTGTCCGACTCATCTGCCAGCTCCGCAGGCTGCCGGTGAACCGCAACGCTGTCCTAGATTAAAATGGAGGAGAATCAACTCTTTTGCTGTAGGACTTGGTTTACTCCATTTGCTAGAATAGATGAAAATGTGGTTGGGTAGATCTACTGGAGGCCACTTGAACGTTTGTCTGTGTCCTCAGGGTCACCTGAGTAGTGCAAATGGGTGTGGCGCCTTCTTGGTGTTGTTGAAAGGATGGTGTTGTAGATTGGAGATAGATGATATCATATCCCCCCCCTCCGTTGAGAGAGGGCTGTTCAATTTTGACATTAGATGGCCTCTTTGACCCCTCTTTCAAACCATCTGTCCAAAATGTGGACTTTGCTGTCTTCAAAAGAGTGGACTTTGTCTTTTAAATGCAGATTTGGACTGCTGAATCTTGTCCTGATGGGTTTGTTCCCCTATATTGTGCCATGCGTTTGTGAAGTGGTTGTTTTGTTTCCACAATGTACAGATCTGCTCATGCATTGTACTGCATATACCACATTGCTCAGTTTGTGTCTGGGTGTTTTATCTCTGGGATGGACAAGTTTCTGCCTTAGTGCATACTTAGGTTTGTAGTGTGCACATTTGTTGTGTTGGCTGAAGATCCTCCTGAGCTTTTCCGATATTCAAACTACGATATGTCTTGTAGAGTGAAGATCATTCACCAACAATGTAATAGGAATATTATGTTCTAGTCATAAGGAAGAAATATAATTTTAAGACAAAGAAGCTTTTTCTTCATAACTTCTTTCTTCTTCTGCTGAAAAATACAATGCATAGCCTAATATCACACCACTGTAGAAAATAATAACTGTCCATGCATCAAAAGAGTCAAATTAATTTTTCACTTTGAGCCCTTCAAAATCCATGAATCCACTTCCAAAAGTCTTCTAAAGGCTTGACTGGAAATAATCAAAGACAATTACCGTATTTTTCGGCGTATTAGATGCAGTCCCCCCCCCCAAGAGGCCGAAAATTTGCGTGCATCTTATACTCTGAATGTAGGCCTCCGTGTGTCCTCTTCCTGGCTGCAGAAATTGCCACAGACAATGGCTTGCGTTTTTGGGCTCTACGCCTCACGTTTTCAGCCTCCAAACACTCCATTTGAGAGCCGTTCAAGAGATCACCAAAGCACATCACCACCAATCGCCGCCTCCACAAATCACATTTTCAGCCTCTGCACATTGTTTTAGGCCTCCACACACCCCATTTTTGGCCTCTGCCCGTCACATTTTCGGGTGATGATTGGTGGTGATGTGCTTTGGCGATCCCTGCAACCTTGAATGGCTCTCAAAAGGAGTGCTTGGAGGCTGAAAATGTGAGGCATGGAGCCCACAATGGTAACCCGGAACAGCTGCTGCCTTGTCTTATCACTTCTGCGCTTCGCCTGCTTTACTCACTGGAGCTCCCTCTGACAATCAGCTGTGCTTTTGAAGCTGCTTATCAGCCCCAGCACGCACGCTCACAACCAGCGAACTAATGTGCTGAAGCTAACCAAACTAAGTAAGGTAGGCTGATAGGCAGCCTAGAATTTTTTTTTCTATTTTCCTCCCAAAAAACTAAGGTGCATCTTATACTCCGGAATGTCTTATACTCCAAAAAATATGGTATATAGTTAGTGGAAGTGACAAATCTGACAATGTAATTTTTTCATTGTAGTACATGAAACTAATGCAACTTAGTAGTTCCAAAATAAAATGTCCTAAGTTTTTACTTTAATGTTTTACATTAGAAATACCATATTCATGCCCTATTTTTTCTTGTTCCATAGATGGATTAATAACACATGACGGAGCAATAAGTCCTGATTTCTTCAGTGATTACCATCTTCAGAATGGAGATCTTGTGAACCAGCATTCTTTCTCTGGCAGGTAAATTACTTCTAGAAAAAGATAAATATATATTAGTGAAATCAGAAGTTGTCATTTGTACATTTCCAAACAAATATTTTAGAATGTGATGCTGTTCTTGAGTTATTGCAGGGCCTGTAATATTTGGCAGAAGATCTGCTTTGGTAATGTAACATAAAATATGATGCCCTAGAGAAGGTTAGTAGCAAGGTACCAAAGACATTCTGACTGAAAACCCCAAAACCAACAATATTTGAAATAGCTTTGGTAGCTAAATTCACATATACTGGCTTTTTTCGTACTCGCCACTAGTCCCTATTGATGCATTGGATATTTAGCTTGTCTTTAATAAAATCATTTTATCAAACAAACACAAAAACAAAGCTAATTGTAAAGTTCAATACAACAGAAGAAATTATGAAGTATCTTTTATTTATAAACATGTTTGTGAAATCAGAAAATTGAAATGGAAAGGATCTTTAAAAAAAAACTAAGATATTGTGACTCCCTAAAATAATAAACCAATTTCTATCACCTCTACCCTTATCCAAACAAAACTCATTGTTCTCATTGGGACTTAGAGTTGAGGGGGGAAAAAATTGTTCTACTTATTTTTAGTTATGCATTTTAATATATGTATCCCAGGAGCTCTCAAGCTTTGTGGTATCACAGCTACCCATAGTGGACTTGTGAAAGTAAAATGAGTAGCAAAACTCAGAACAAACTAGAATCATAAAGCTAGAAGGGGCCTTGGAGGCCTTCTAGTCCAACTCCCTGCTCAAGGCAGCAGAACTTATACCATCCTGGATGAAAGGTTTTCCAGTCTATTCCTTAAAACTTAGACTATAGGATGGAGCGCCTATAACTCTAGAAGGCGTGCTGTTCCATTGGTTAATTGTTCTATCAGGAAATTTCTTTGGAAAAAGTCGATCCTCTGTATGACAACCCCTCAAATACTGGAAAACAGCTTTCATAATCCTTCTCTTCATTGGGCTAGACATACCTAGTTCCCTTAGCCATTCCTCATACAATTTAGCCTCCAGACCCTTTATCATGTTTGTTGCTCTTCTCTGCACTTTTTCTAGGGTTTCAGCATCTTTTTTTTATCATGGTGACCAGAACTGCAAACAGTATTCCAAGTTTGTCCATTGTTTGATCATGTCTGATCAATTTTTATTCCGTTCCATTCTGCCTAAGGAAGTCACTTGACTGTCCAGAGGCCCGTGGCAATTTTGCTAAGATTAAGATTCCTTCCTTCCAAGACTATTTGGGAGCTGCTGCCGCCATCACTGCAGTTCTTAGAAAACATTCTGCCACATGCAAATATGTGATTTTGGATTATTTTCTTCAATAAACAAATGAATAACTATAATGTTTTTGACTCATTTGTTTAATTGGTTCTCTTTAGTTTTAGTATGTTTGTAGAAAATAGGTCATCCTTTAAATCGTATTTATGCAGAAATATTGAAAATTCAAAAAAGGTCATAAACCTAAAAACCACTATATTTGTTAACAACATTCACACTGTTAATAACTTGAAACATTTTAATCATAGTTTAATCATAGAATCATAATTCATGATTGTGTGGGTTAAATGGTGAGAAGTTGTTCTATAAATATTAAGCACAATCTTCTAAGATTTTATTGATAATTTTAGTTGTACATTAGGATAAAACTATATGATCTTTGATTGGATTAAGTTATTCAATAATAATTGTTTCTCTCAGTGGACACGATTTTTAATTTGTATTAATCTATATTAATGCAAACTATAGCAATATTTATAATCTAGATACAGTGGTTTTATTTGCCAAATTTGTAAGGCTGTCCAGTTCCATAAAAACTGAGGAATTAAAGTTTTAATTTTCTGCATGTCCCAGGAGAAAACTGTCAAAAACGGTTCGCTTTTGAGACTTAGCAGTAATTCCTATAGTCTTACTTCTCACTGAACTTCCTCCAGATGGGCTAGTAAGAATGAACCAGTTCTTGAGTTGTAAGTCATCTGGGCTGATTTAAACAAAAATTAAACACAGTATAGAAATGTTATTATAAAAAATGTATGCTTATATACAAATCTGAAAAAATAAAAATTATAATTAATGGGAATGGAATGTGCAAATGAAAATCTGTTTGTTTTAATGAGTTTAACTATGATATTCTCAGTTTAAATCCAAGGGAAAGAATTCTGATTTTATTTTTATCCTCCCCCTCTTCCTAAAACTGCTTATAGAAGTATGTGAGACTGAAACAAGGAAATACGATGTTCTGAAGTTGACTGGTTGAAACCACTTGAATTAATGTGACAGCTCATAAAATAGAACAGTTTTTAGGTGGACTCTGTTTTAGTTTGCCAAAGTGATTTTTCTTGCAGGAAGTAGCCTGAAGGTTTATTTTAATTTCCAGACTGTGGCTTTGATCTCTCTGTTCAGTCACTTCTCAGGTTACATAGCCATTTTTTTCCATTGCAGTAAATCAGCAACAGTTAAATTGAATAAGATTTCTTTCTTAGTGATCACTTGTTGTTAAATGCCAAATTATGGCCAGAAGAATCCTTGTAGAGCTCCATTATATGGTACAAGAGGGAAATTTGATTTAATCATCTTGTCTTTTTAAATTTTTATTGTGATTTTCTTTTTAAGGAAACTGTATAACTGTATATCTGAAAATTCACTAGCATTTGTAAAGCTAGACTCTAACAAAAGAGCTTTTTGTTGATATCAGAGCAGGAGATAAAAGTTAGCATGTTTGAATAATTCCAAATTAAGGAGTAGGAGTAACCTTATTTCTTATTTCTTGAGGATTATATACCTCTTGCTCCATTTAAAAAAAAATTAGAGTATGATTGTTCAATTGGTGCAACATGGCTTTGACGGTAGCCCAGAAAGAAATTTTACAATTGTTCAAATTTTATGTTTCAATAAATTCCAAATCAAATAAATGCTGATAAAAACTCTCTAGGTTATAAAGTTGAACACAACATCTTTCTACTTTCAATATTTGTATGTAATTGTTTGCATTTTGGATACTTTTCCAGTTTATTCACTTCTTTTTTAACTGCATACTTGTTAATAAGGTTCTAAAATGTGATTGGCTTCTTAGGGACACAGTTAGCCTTGAACTGAACAAATAATTTGAACTTATTTGGTTGTGATTGCTGTTCTGTCTACTTTCAACAGTCACGGACTGATCTACTCACTTGGCTGAACATTTGCAAACAAAAAGACTTCATTCTTATAAAATGGGAGGGCTATACAAAAATCTCTTAATCAGTTTCAGCTAGTAATTTCAAATGTGAGAAACATTGTTTTAAGAAGTAGAAATTACATGAAATTGTTGAAATCAAAGCAAGTTCTGGGAAAAATCTATGCTAAAAATGCCTGAAAATTGCCCATATCTGCAAAACAAAAGCTACAAAAACAGCAGAAACATTGATTTAACTAACATTAGAGTAGTTGTCCACAGAATGACATCATATTGTTGGATTTGCATACCACTGAAAACCTTTTCTCTAAACCAATCAGAAATCTATGGATAGATCTCAGATATGTTTCACTATTTTCTTATTTTAAATAAGTAAACAACCATATATAAATAAGTGTTCAGATTTGGAGAATGAATACAGAAAGAGTTGACTTAGCTAATAGATTGTGAAAATTGGTCATAAGTTTTTTTTCCAATGCCATTGTAACTTCAAATGGTCACTAAAAGAATGGTTGTAATTTGAGGACTACTTTTATCCCAATCTGATGTATTTATAATACTGATGTATTTGCAGGTTGCTGAAAGAATAAAAAGTGGTTTTAAGAATATAGGAAGAGAAACCATTTGAACACCTGGGCAATTAATCAGCTCTTTAAGGCCCTTTGAACACCATTTAGGTTTGGCCTGTTCAATTCTTCATTGAGCTGGCTAGAGAGAGCTGGTTAGAGAGAGTCCAGGAATGGGTTAAGGCTCTGTTCTTCTCATTGGAGACCGAGTATACTTTTTGGTTCCGCCTTCCTTGCCTGGTGACCTCCTAGTTCGGCTTAGTTTTCAATAGAAGGAGATGTGTTTTTCGATCGAGCTTCAACAGATCTGGAAATAAGTAAGATTGCAACTTTAAACTAATTTTAACTAGAAACAGTTAACTTTTGGCTACGCTGAGGTCCCCCCCAGCATGCTAACACAATAAAGGGAATTTGGTTGGATCGGCTCCAATTAAGGAGCGAGGCCTGGCCATTCCGACGTAAAAGAAGGGGACCAAGTCGCTGCCTAGTTTCGCCTAGGCATATTTAGCAACAAGGTTGCCTGAGGGGCAGGAAAAGTTGCGGCAGCAGAAACCCAGCAAGGTCAATCTCTGCCTTTGAAGCAGCGGTGCTTTCTGCCAGCCAACAACCCCAGGTAGGGGACAAAAGGACCCGCACCTTAGGCCCACAGGGTCCCAGACCAGAACCCTCACCCCAGAGAGTCGCCGCCAAGGGAGCAGCTACACGGAGCTGCAATTTAGACACTGTGGGAGGCAGAGATTCCAAAGCGACAGAAAAGGGTGCCAAGAGGCGCCAAAGGGCCATAGACAGAAATGGCAAAAATACCATGTCCTACAAAAAGCCTGGGCTTGGGAAGTCCCAAAAGGGGAGAAGCTGAAATTTCCTGCTCTGCAGAAGAGTAACATTTGGTCCCTTCTATGGATTCTGAGCTCTTGCAACCTGCTTGCTACCAAACGTGGTCACCAGAGGGTGCTAGGGAGCAGCTCCCAGGTATGCAGTTAGAATCCATGGACAGACCTGATGTTTTTTTCTGCCACTAATGCCAACCTGTTTATGGAAGGACCTATTAACGAAGATCCTTCTGCAAGACCAATTCCCGAGGCTACCTTTACGCCTAATGCAGAGGGGCTCTGCTTAGAGGAAGGCTCCAACCCAGAATTATCTGACCATTTAAAGTTGGTCATTTCACAGGGAATAGCTGCAGGCTATTGCAGCAAAGGACCCAACCAGCACAGTGTTGTTCCCATTAACAGACACAACAATTACTACCTTAACACAAGATGCCTGGGTTGAGAACTATGTTCCTGATCCACAAGATCCTTCTAGTCAAAGCGAGGTATCCTCTGTGGAAGGAGAATGTATGGATCTATCAGAAGAGGAGGAAAATGCTTCTGATCCATCACCCTTTACAGGTTTATTTTGACCAGAATTATTCAAATCATTGTTACACAAGGCCAAGGCCATTACTAATTTGGGAGCTAATCCGGCGTTGGAGCCGGCTTCTGGTATTGTGGATGCAGGTCATGTGCTCTTTTCAGAGCTGACTGTTGAAAACGAAGAGATACCAGCTCCAAAACTGTTTCTAGATGTAGTTCAAAGACTGGCTCAAGCCAGGGTTTGGTGCTTCTCCTTCAGGTATGGAGAAAAAACTCTATAATGTCGCTTCAGAACTCTCTGAGGTTTTACAGCCGCCTACAGTAGACAAGCCAGTGACAGCTTTAATTGCAGCTGCACTCATACCTGCTGACACCATTGACTGCCTTAAAGCACGTCTGCACACCAGGAGCCTTCAATGGTTCCTTCTACCTTACCAGAAGTTGGGCAGGAGCAATTTTCAGGACAAGGTCAGGATTCCACAGAAGGTACTACGGTCCTTTCATTGGTGGCTTTCTCAGACCATCAACAAGGGATGCTCATTCAAGGAACCTACTTGCCTGACCATTACAACAGATGCCAGCCTCTTTGGCTGGGGAGCTCATCTCCAGTCACACATGGCACAAGGACAATGGAACCAGTCAGACTTGAGGCACAGCATCAACTGGCTGGAGCTCATGACAGTCCATCTGGCTCTCAAAGACTTCCAGCAAGTTGTCACCATCGGTCATCATGTTCTGATCCTGACAGACAATGTGAATACTAAGGCTCACATCAACCAACGGGGGGGGGGGATACCCATTCCAGGTCCCTCATGCAGGAGACCGAACATCTGATCCTCTGGGCAGAAAGACATCTGCTATCCTTGAGAACAGAACACATTTCAGGAGTGCAGAATGTACAGGCAGACTTCCTTAGCAGGACCACAGTGGACCATTCAGAGTGGCATCTACTTCTAAACCTGTTCAGGACTTGTCAGCTTGCTAAAGAGTTGCCACCCCTCTCAACACACAACTTCCAAGATTCTTCAGCAAGTTTGCCTCTCCGGGAGCAGAGGGGGTCAATGCCCTCTGCAGCCCGTGGCCTCCAGGCCTTCTCTATTCCTTTCCTCCTCTCTCCTTGATTCCAGCTGTGATCAGGAAGGTGTTGATGGAAAGAGCGGAGATAATACTGTTAGCTCCCCATTGCCCTAGGAGACCAATGGTTTGTCGACCTGGTAAGCCTATTGGTGGCCAGGCCCTGGAGGATTCCCCAGGACAGGATGTCACTCAGCCAGGGGGTCCTGATATAGTGGCTCCAACTCACTGCCTGGCGCTTGAGTGGAGAGCCATGATACGCGCCAATCTTTCCTCCAGGGTCATTAGAACTATACAGGCTTCTAGGAAGACTTCCACAGTCAGAATCTCTATGATGCCAGTTGGAGGGCCTTTTGCAGCTGGTGTCCCAGGCTGCATTACAATCCTACCTTAGGGTCGGTGGCCCAAGTTCTAGAATTCCTCCAAGAAGGACTAGACAAGGGTCTGTCACCCAATACTATCCACAAACAGGTGGCAGCACTATCTTCGGTCTTGACCAAGGCCCTCTATCTAAACACCTACTGTACGCAGGTTCCTAGGAGGAGCCACCAATTTGCGCCCCCCAGTGGTCCATACGTATCTCACTTCGGATTTGTCAGAGGTCCTACAGGCTCATAAAAGGTCCCTTCAGATCTTTAAGAATAGCTAGTTTAAGGTCCCTCCCATTTAAGGTAGCCTTTCTGGTGGGCATTACTTCGGCCAGAACGATATCGGAATTGGCAGCTTTTTCTGTACGGAAAGATCTATGCCAGTGATGGCGAACCTTTTTCTTCTTGCATGCCAAAAAGGGCAGTGCACGCATGCTAGCATGCGTGTGTGCCAGCACACAACCCCATGCACACTGCACTACGCATGTACACATCCCCCCCCGCGCGCATGCGACCTACCATTGGGCCGTTTTTCACCCTCCGAAGGTTTCAGGAGACTTCCCTGAAGCCTCCAGTGGGTGAAAAATGGCCCAGCAGGCAAATCTGAAGTCTGTTCCTGAACTTCCGGTTTGCCCATAGGGCCGTTTTTCGTTCTCAGGAGGCTTCTGGTTCGAAAGTTCCCGAACTTCTGGTTTTCCCGTAGGGCCGTTTTTCATCCTCCGGAGGCTTCCAGTTTGTCAGTTCTCGAACTTCCGGTTTGCCCGTTGGGGCGTTTTTCGCCCTCAGGAGGTTTCCCTGAAAGCTCCTGAAGCCTCCGGAGGGTGAAAAACGGCCGAAAATCAGCTAACCAGCGCATGCATACACGCTAGAGTTGACAGGGCAACGCCTCGCTCAGAAATGGCTCCATCTGCCACCTGTGGCACGCGTGCCATAAGTTTGCCATCACTGATCTTTGCATTTTCCACGCAGATATGGTAGTATTGATATTAGACCTTCTTTCATTCCTAAAATTAATTCCTGGTTCCACAGGGTGCAGGAATGAATTCTTCTCAACTTCTGCCCCAGGCCAAGTCACAACCTGGAGCAGAAGTGGCATACCTTACAGTAGATGTTAGGAGGAGCCTCCGTTTCACATTTTTACATTTCAAGAACCTCTCCCTTCAGAAAGGTGGAATCCCTGTTTGTTTTCTTTCAGCCTTCTACGATAGGAGACAGAGTAACGGCTTCAACGGTGGGGAGGTGGTTTAGGGCGTGTATTGCCAAAGCCTACAAAACACAGCGACTCCCAACACCTATTAGAATTACAGCCCATTCTACCAGGAGTGCAGCCACGACAGCAACATGGCCGACACAGGCCTCTATTGAGGAGGTGTGTTGAACAGCTACCTGGTCCACGTCATCCCCATTTATTAGGCATTATAAACTGGATGTGTTTGCTTCAGCTGAAGTGACCTTTGGTAGGTGAGTACTCCAAAGGGTCCACACGGATGGAGGGACTTAGGAACAGACTTTCCCATTAGTTTGGGACAGGTTAGCTTGGTATGTCCTATTCCTGGACTCTCTCTAGCCAGCTCAATGGAGAAAGGGCATTGGTCTTACCTGATACGCACATTCTCGGAGAGCTGGTAGAGAGAGTCCAGCTCCATCCAGTATAGGTCTGGTCCATGGTCAGAGAGGGGCTGACATTTCTTACAGGACACATGATGGTCATTGCTACGCCTTTGCCGAACTGGGAGGTTACCAGGCAAGGAAGGCAGGACCAAAAAGTTTGATGTACTAAGTCTCCAATCAGAAGAACAGAAACTTAACCCATTCCTGGACTCTCTCTACCAGCTCTCCAACAATGGGCATATCATGTAAGACCAATACCCTATCTCAGGAAAAAAAGCCCAGATCACCTATTAGGACATATAGGTACATTGTTATTGAAATATGACACACCAGTGGAACAAATCAAAAATTGTATGTTATATTGGATGCAAAATCTGAGAGGAGTAAACACAGTATGGAAAAAGCTATGGTGAAAAGAATCAATAAAATTTACTCCCTGTTATAATTTTATGAGGAATCGGTATAAAATGTTTACAGATGGTATATAATTTTGTCAATAATTACCAAGATGGACAAGTCTTTATTTATTAATTAAAATTATATGCCACCCAACTCCCAGTGACTCAATAGTTTACAAAATGTTAAAACAGCATTTAAAACAAGAAAACAACATAAAAAAGGAGTAAACTTGGCAAAGATAAGTAACCCAGATGGGAACAAAGAAAAAGAAGAAAATGAGGCTTCAATCACGCTTACCAAATGCCTGGGCAAAGAATCAGGTCTTCAAGATTCTTTGAAACATCATTTGGGTTTGACCTGTTCAAATCTCAGGGGGACTCTCATTCTAGAAGTAACAATCATGTAAAAATAATTCTTTAAAGTACCATAATAAAGAAAGAACATTTAATCATGTGAGTTGGTTATGTATAAAAAAAACTTTTAAAAACTGCTGGAAACAAAAATATTGAAATATTTAGAAAATTCTAAAATTTGAACTGAAACCACAGAATTCCTTATTAGAAAATTCCAGAAAACATAAATGCAAACTTAATAGCATATATCCATAATAGAAGTCTAAAAAAATGTAAGTTAAAATGGCTCCCTTATACATTACACAGCAGTGCAAATTAAGACATTTAGTTTTTAAGAAGAAATATAACAGATGAATATAGTAAGAGATAAAAGGATTTAAATGTATACTGGCAATTAGTTTTAATGTATAATGTATATACAATATATCTAGATTGTGGTCAACTGTTGGGGAAATAAATGAAGATTTGTTATCAGAAAGTTTTCTCATAATGTTTTTAATTGACATTTTTCATTTGTATTATACATACAATAATTTAAAAAAAACATAGCTAATAATATTTACATTTGTACCATGCAAAGGCTGTGTCATATACTTTTCACTTCAGAATTCATTGAAATGTAAAATCTGACCAGGGTGTATGCGGTTACATTACAATTGACTATGCAAACTTTGCCAAACATATGATTTAATCAAGTTTTCTGCCATCACCACATATTACTTTTACCTCAGTAAGAGACATTAAAAAGTCTTACCAGTGTCAGTCAACTAAACATAACATAGGAACACATTTTCAGAAGGTATTGTGAAAATTTTTAATCCTTGCATGTAAATATAATAGTAAGCTGTAACCATCTGCTGTTTCATTTTTTATACATAGTGGTTTTTTTATACATAGTGTAAAAAGATCTTTAGTGTAAAAGATCTCTAGAAATTATCTAGTTTGAAAAGACAACTTTATATAATTTTCAAGTCTCATTTTTTATTTTCACTATTGCATACTGGTTAGTTATACATCTCACCTTTCATCCAGGTTGTCAGTTTCTAAAAATTGCTCTGCATATTCACTCAGGTTTTGTAATTAATGCAACCTTATGTTTTTAGAAAAAAGTTGAAAACAGTTTTGCCTATAGATTTGAATCTTTACCAACATGTATCTTGGGATGTGAATTATTACTTGTAATCTACTGTAAATGCTTTAATACATGCATGATTTAACATTGCAGAATGACATATCTGAGCTACTGCATATGTGAGTCATTTGGAAATCACCAAAGCATCACAAGCTCTGAACATTAAAACATTGCACTTAATTATTTACATGTTTCTTGAACTAAAATGATTGATTTAATTAAAACCACGATTCTCTCTCCTGCCTAATTAAAATATGTTCAGGGGTAGTTTTGTGTAAACTGAAATAAATTGAAACTGTCTGGAAAGAACTAGTGGTAACTAAAGACAATAGCTTGCCATCTAGTGGTTTATTTAGAAGAACAACTTCTAAATAAACAGCATTCTCCTGGTCTAGCAGAGAAATGCAGTAAGTTAGGTACACAAGTTCTACCATTAAGGAAAATCAGGAGAACTTTATGATTGCCCTTTCATCAGATAAGATAATTACAGATAAGATAATTGCTTCTAGTTTTTCATATCTTGGAAGACAAAATAGGAAAATAACAGAATAACAGAGTTAGAAGAGACCTTGGCGGTCTTCTGGTCCAATCCTCTGCTGAAGCAGGAAACCCTCCAGTATTGGAGCACTTACAACTTCTGAAGGAAAGTCATTCCATTGATTAATTGTTCTAACTGTCAGGAAATTTCTCCTTAGTTCTAGGTTGCTTCTCTCCTTGATTAGTTTCCA
>JANHFT010003988.1:93322-104171 GCA_032467955.1 Pseudoxenodon macrops
GTTCCTGGGGCCAGGGAAGACAAAAACTTTTTTTTTCTTATTTACCTCTTTGAAATCTTGGTGCGTCTTATACACCGATGCGTCTTAGACTCAGAAAAATATGGTATTTAAACTGAATCTGTGAGGACTGCAGTTTAATGATTCAGATCAGCCATTTTTGTTAAAAGAAGACATCCTCAGGATAGCAATAAATGACACAATCTGCTTCTGCAATAAAATGGTTGTTAGGAATAGCTCCAAATGGTTTAAGCAGAAATTAGAACTCATTCAAAACTATCCAGAGATAGTAGTTTTTGCAGTATTCAATAATTAATATTTATTGTACTATAAGATCTTTACACTTGAAAAGGGATAGAGCTAGACGGAAATATTTTCCTGCATATGATGTGAAGATGAAATTTTAAAAAAGTTTTGGAGGAATAACATTTTTAGGGTATGCTAACAATATTGCAACAAAACGTATTACAAAAACTATTTTTCTCTGTATTTGGGGTGGGACTTCAAATAGTGGTGAGCTACATGACTATTAGGGAATAGAGGCTAACAGTTTCTCACCTCTGTTTCTGACTAACAAATGAGAATTTCTTCCACAAAGAGTTTATCTTTGTTAACTGAAGGGGAAATTTTAGAAGAAAATTGGAAAAAAACAGTCATGGTCTATTCTGAAATACAACCTTTGAAGAAAAAAGTATAACCTTAAAAGTAATAAAACCTAGAAGCAAGGGAGGAAGATTTAGGGAGATTCTGTACTGTTTTGTTACATAGCATACCAAGAAAAAGGCCAAAAGCCTATTAATAAGCACACACAACATGTATCTTCAAATTATTGTAAATGTCAGACCTGCCCCAATCCGACCCCTTAGGAAAGAAAGACCGTCAACTCCATTTGGATAAAGTGATAGGTTCTTTTTACTAAAGGTTGCAGCAAAGTCAGACTAGAACTAAGTTTCCCGCATGAAAAAAAATACAAAAAGTTTCTCCTTATCCCAGTCTTCCCCCATAACCATTTTCAGCCAATAAAGATCCACCAAGATCAGTGCTGGTGAACCTTTTCGACACCGAGTGCTGAAATGGGAGTGTGTGAATACTCACGTGCAACACATGCTGGAAACTGGAAAAGCAGCCACCTGGTGTGCATGTACGCACTGGGAAGATAATTTTTCAGTTTCTGGCTTGTGCATGCACACTGGGCAACTGGTCTTCGCGCGCGCATGCATGCCGGAAACTGGAAGACTAGGTGGTCAGTGCGGGAGGGGTTACAGGGTTTTATGAAGTTAACATTAAAGGGATGAAAGCTATTTTTACTGCAATGAGTTGCTAGATAAAAGGATGGATGGATGGATAGATGGATGGACTGAATAAAAAGGATTTTTTCCACCTCCATAATTAAACAGGAAAAAATGTTGAAAAATAAATCTTTGAAATGAATCCAATTCCAAGAATAGCTCCATCAACAAAAGAATTTGAATACATCATTTTTAAAAATGAGGATTAATTAAAACAAACATTTGTGTCCAGGAATTGCAATCAGATATTTATGAGGACAAACGGAAAAGGCAAGGAGGTGGTCTTAGTGCTTTAACATCATGAATATTCCAAGGATTTTTTTTCTTACCTAGGGAAATTCTCACTTTTGTCTGGTAATATCCTGTTGGATGTGTCATGGGATTTCCAAAGCAGCTGGAGTCTTCTATATAAAGCAGTGAGCTGAGCAATAGGCCAACAATCAACAAGTGAAAGCTGCAGAGTGTCAATTTAAAGCTTGAGTTTGCAGAAGACAACTATTCTGTTCATCTAACTAGAACTAAGATTTCACATTCCACAGTCGCTATTGGTAAGTAGAAAAAAACAACACCTTTGAGAGCTTTTTAAACATTTTCAAATGACGCCAAAGGGAAAGTTGAATAGAAAAAGAACATGTGAGTAATGATAACATTCATTCCATCTTAAAACTACAATTTGCTAAATTTCTTTTAGAAAATACATTTATAAAGAATAAAAGTATTATTTATATTATTAAATATATATTACTTTTCACATTAATCTGTCCTTTAAAATTAAATTATAAATTCAACAGAGAACTAATGCCAATCTGAATTTTCTTAAAACTATATAAGTCTAACATACAGTTTGTAAATCTCACTTTGTGAAGTTTCATACTTTATATTCTTAGGCATGTCCAGAAAATAATTTTGTCCTAATGATTGAATTGCAATTCTCAGAATTCCCAGCCAGCATGGCTAATTGCCATTCAATATAACCAAATGCCAATAGTTGGGAATTATCATTTCAATGCATTTGGAAGGCAGATTAAGGGAAAAGGAATAAGCCATTTTAACTTTATACTTTAAAAAGTTCAACATCTTTCTAGCTCCAGTTTGTATTTACAGCATTCAAATGTTTCAAACAGATTCAGTTTAGCTCTCTTGAAAACGATCAGTGAGCAATCTGTTGCTGATAAATGGGAGAGGGAAATGAGAGGGAAAAAGAACTTTGTATGTCAGAAGGCTGATGAGATTTAACTGCTACTTTTGTTTGGATTTCAAGTTCAATATATAACTGCATGTGAATTGTATGATTTCATTTATACATATACACACACTTGAGAAAACCCAATACTTATTTTATCAATTTACAACAATCTACTATTATTATTTTTAATCCAGACACTGCAGCACTGCCAACAGGAACAAAGCTAGACA
The DNA here is from genome assembly GCA_032467955.1 of Pseudoxenodon macrops. NCBI lineage: Eukaryota > Metazoa > Chordata > Lepidosauria > Squamata > Pseudoxenodontidae > Pseudoxenodon > Pseudoxenodon macrops. Next base: position 96,025 of record JANHFT010003988.1, read on the forward strand.
GTTTTAAGATTGTTTCTGCTGTGATGAATATCTTTCACTTTCTCTCCACTCTTTGCTATGGTAAGTGAGTGTTTCAAATCTTAGGAGCCTTCCTGACTGAGTAGAAGCAACATTTTTTATGGTGGGTTTCTTTTCACTGAAGCAGGAACCTTATTTTATACTTTTTAAAAATTACACTAATAATGCAAACTAGAAAAAATATTTTGGCTGAAAACAGACAGCAAACTAATGTCAAAAGTACAGGATACTTTGTGTATTTTATGTTTGTGTGAGGGTGAATGGTATAAAAAACCTATCAGAACCTGCTTAATGTTTCCAAACTGTCTGAAGTATCAGATTTGTTTTTCTCTTCCTTTTTTAATAATCTCAAAACTCAGACTATCATTCTTATCTGTTTCCTCTTTCTATCTTTTCTAGATCACTTGTTCTATTTCATCCACTTTCTTTTTATTCTGTTTTCTTAATCAAGTCCTTTGTTTCCACTTAAAAAAACCTTTCCATATTAGAAGCCCATTCTAGGCATATGGCTGGTAGTTTTGTGCTCTGTTCCTTTTCCACCCAATTCCACCCAATTTCCACCCAATTCATAGGAAGGCATAGTTACCCCTCACCCGTTTTTTTGAACCGAAACCATTCCTCTTCCCATAGCTATCCTCTCTACCTTTATTTCTGTCTTCTTTTTGCATGAATTACATTTCTGGTCTCTAGGACTTATGTTAGCTCAGATAGCTAAATTCTAACATAACAATTTGTTGTTATCTCTTGTTTTAGGACTTTTATTATTTAAGGATAGCAATGGCTGGACATACCATGCCTCAGAGGAAAATATGAATTACATCAAAGCAGAGAAATGGTGCAAAACCCATTTTACAAATCTGGTTGCTATTCAGAATAAAGAGGAAATTCACTACTTAAATGCAACATTTCCTAGAAATTCAAAGTATTACTGGATTGGTATCCGAAAAATTGAGAATGAATGGAGATGGGTTGGAACAAACAAGCAACTGACCGAAGAAGCTAAAAACTGGGCTGAAGGGGAACCAAACAACGGAAAAAAGAATGAAGACTGTGTCGAGATCTATATAAAACGAACAAAAGATTCAGGAAAGTGGAATGATGAACCATGTTCTAAAACTAAAAGAGCTTTGTGCTATAATGGTATGGATTGATATCACTCTAATTACTGTTTATACTGTTTTTAGTAGGAAAACTACTTATCTATTTTTGTAAATATTGCTGTAAATATTGAAAAATAAGGGGTTAGATTCAGATTGAATCATTCTTGATGTAAAATTGTAAATCAATGATAAGTCTCAATGGGACTTCTGTAAGAATATATTTGGAGTAATTTCATTGTATGGATTCTGCTTCTAATATTCCAAAGAGCTATATTAATTCTTTTTTAAATGTCAGATATAATAATTGTTGGTTGCTATAAATGGAAGTCCAATCAAATAACATTGGATGTATCTTGTGAAGCAGAAAGATATTTGGGGAAGTCATATGAAAGAAATTGTGGAAACAGTTTTGCATGAAAGCAAGAAATTGGAAAAATCACTGTAATTTATGTAAATGGCTGTTTCTGTTCTATTTTTTTCATTGTGGAAAATATTTCCACTGAAATTTGTACAATACAACAGACAGCTTTGAAAAAGAAAAAAAAAGAGCACCAGAAGGACAAAAAGCCAAAAATGGGGAAATGAGTCTTCAAGATAGAAACATATTTTCCCCTCTTTCCTTCTTAAAAAGAAATACCTTATTCTACTATAGCATTATAATAGCCATAATATCATTACTGTTTCACAATATAATCTGGTTAATTGTCTTGCAGCCTCCTGTACTCCAAATTCCTGCAGTGGTCGTGGGGAATGTATAGAGACAATTAACAATTACACCTGCCAGTGCAACAAAGGGTTCTATGGACATGACTGTGAACATGGTATGATTAATTAGTCATTAAGTTAGTTCAAACTCATTGTGGATTTCCCATTCTGTCCATTTCTTCCACTTTGGAACAAATGCCTTATGCAAACTTTTCTGTTCTCTTGTAGTAATGACTTGCAATCCACTGGAAGACCCAGATCATGGTATCTTTACATGCAAACATCCAATACAGGATTTTGGCTTTAATTCTTCTTGTGATGTTCAATGCAAGGAAGGTTACAAACCGACTGAGATGGAATCAATAACATGTATGGATTCTGGAAAATGGTCTGCACCATCTCCATTCTGCAAAGGTATGTACATTTGACTGCTGAAATCAAATGAAAACCAAAGAGAAATCTAAGTCGGTGTTATTGAATTAGAAACATTTTATTTTGTTGTCAAAATATTTTTTGCTACCTTCTGTTGAAATAATGTGTGTCTCAAAACACTCTGAACAATTCTCTAAGTCACCAAAAGTGGATTTTATTTTGCCAATACACTGAGGTTTTATGCATATAAAAGCATTCTATGCTGAAACTTTGTTTTTTAGTTAGTTATTTCTGTTTGTCAGATTGGAAAGAATATCACATTAAATGATCACTGGAATCTAATAATATAAATTACATTCTATTCTTCATTCTATTATCTGTCACTTATTACAATCCCCAACTTTTGACTACAATTGACCCTAAAATTTCTGTTGCTGAGAAAGATAGATGTTAAGTGAGTTTTGCCCCATTTTACAACCTTTGTTGCCACAGCTGTTAAGTGAACCTGCCTTCCCAATTGATTTTGGGTGAGGTGACCACATGACCCAGGATATTGCAACCATCATCAATACATGCCATTTGCCAAGCATCCAGATTTTGATCATATAACCATAGGGATGCTGCAAAGGTTGCAAGTGTGAAAAGCAGTCATAAGTTACTTTTTTCAGTGCTATTGTAACTTTGAACAGTCACTGAATAAATTATTGTAAGTCGAGGACTGTATAGTTATTGCAGAACATGAATTTTGTAAGTATTCTGTTGAAGAATTCATAATTTTAGTTTGTCTTCAGCCAATCGGCATCTGCTTGACTAAGAAAAATGCCTAATCTAATGGAGCACAATTCTGTCTTTAGTTGTGGAATGCCATGCACTACAGAAGCCTGCACATGGTTTGTTCAACTGCTCCAACCCTTCTGAAAATTATGCCTGGAATTCATCTTGCAATTTTTCTTGCAAAGAAGGTTTCATTTTGAAAGGCCCCGATATGCTCCAGTGTGGTGCATCAGGGGAATGGGATGGACAGGTGCCTACATGTGAAGGTGAAGGTCTTATCTTATTGCCTTACTGTTGCTGTTTTTCTATGTTCTGTTCTTTGACGGTATATGAGATGACTAATGGCACGATCTTCCTCTATTTCAGTGGTGAAATGTCAAGCAGTACATCAATCAGAAGGAAGCCTTCTGAATTGTTCCCATCATGGTACAGAACTGAAGTATAAGTCAACCTGTGATTTTGCTTGTGCAAAGGGTTATACTTTAAGAGGATCACCCCAGATTCAGTGCTTATCAGATGGACAGTGGAGTCAGCCAATTCCTATTTGTGAAGGTAAGAGACAGAGATCAAACTATTAATATATTTTGTTACCAGTGTTACCATGATGTGGAAATACTAATACTAATACTTTGAGGCATAATTACATCAAAGTCAATTAACTTCCTTTCCCATTTATACAATGTTAACCTCCAAACTCTATTTTTATACATAGTTGCCACATAAAAAGTTATTTTATATGACACCATATGAAAATATACTGTATAAAAATATAACACACCATATTTTTTCACCCCAAGTGATAATTTAAATTCTGTCATTTACAGCCGTGCATTGCAATGTACTACAGCCTCCAACTAATGGCTCCATGAGCTGCTCTGGTCCTTCTGGAAACTCTGCCTGGAATTCAACTTGCAAGTTTGTTTGTGAAGAAAGATTTAAACTGAATGGATCCAGTGAACTCCAATGCAATGCTTCTGGACACTGGGATGCATCACAGCCAGAATGTGAAGGTATCTTATTATCTTAGTTCCTACAGTATTGCTTTCCTACAGGACATATTTTTTAATGTAGTGAATTGGCCCATTTATCACCAAAGTAAATTGACTCCAAAACAAGATGGCTGCTGAAGAGTAAGAGCCTTTCTTTCTCTTACTCATGATCTGTTGTGTTTGCTGCCAGAGCTGGTTCTTTGGCAGTCTTGCCCTCTGGATTTGAAAGGGAGCATTTAGGAATGACCCAAGATAGCTGTGGACCCACCTAGAAGGGGGAATCTTCAAGGTTGCAGCTCCTTGTGGGAGCAGCTTCAAAATCAGTGGGCACTTACATCTCTTCCTACCAGTAGAATATTATCATTAGCATTTCTGTAATTTTTAAGCTCACTTTTTGAACTTTTGTTTTTGTTATCATCTTTAAGATTAATTTGTTGGCTGAATACTGATTTATACCAACCCTGGCTGGATTTCTTTTCTTTTCTTTTTCTTTGTTAATTTATTGGACTGCTTTTATCAGTTTTTGCTTTCCATGAATTTGTATTTGTATTTAATTAACCTGCAAATCTTTTTGGATCAAAATAGTCAGAAAATATCTTCTCTGTCTTCTTTCCTTCCTCCTTGCTTTGAGCAACAACATATCGGATTATAGAGAGAAGGAGGAGGTTGACACCCAAGAGGGAAAACAGAGTCTGGCTAGCAATATGCAGTCTTTAACTGAACTTTTTCGAAAAGTTGGATGAATTTATAAAGTCTGGGAATTTTTTTTAAACCAGACATTAAATACCTTAAGCCTGCAAGAAGAACTTGTTCTCAAAGTAGCAGATTTGTTGGGAAGAAATATAGACCCAGAAATAACACAGATGGTGGAGAACATTGAAAAGAAATGTGATTTCCCAGCTATATCCTGGCCAGGAAGAAATGTAGATTCAGAATAGAGCCAACTCCATAAACCTTATAGAAGTGTAACATTATACTTTTATATAATAGCAGAGAACATTGTGGATGGATAAGTCATTTTTAAAAAGGGTTTTGAAAGAGAGTTGGAAATGAACGTAATACACCTGATTGAGGAATGATTTTATCTGGTTTTTTGGAGCAAGATAGGTTGATTTTGAAGATTGGATTTATTATATTCAATCAATCAGCAATTGATAGGAGATGATATAAAGAAAAAAATGTATATTTGATTTGGGACTAATTAGGATTAATATTTGGGATGATTTGGGATTGAAGTCATGGTAAATTTTCTACGATTTGATTACAATAATAGTTTGTTAACAGAGGCTTTTGGAATTTCAATCTTGTTTTTCTCTCTTTATTACATTTATATTATATGTTTGTTATTATTGCTTTTTCTATTAACTATTTTGTTATTAATATAGTTTATAGATGACAGGCTAACAACTTGTAAGTAGATTTGGTAGTTCAAAAGTTTAAAATTCTTTTGGCCTGTTTCGCAAGAGGTAAGAAACTACCATTGCTGTATTATATTAATCAGCATTCACTTAGGGTGAATGTTATGTCTATATATGTTAGTCTTCTTTTTTTCTTTTTTCTTTTCTATGTTTTTTGTTGGGATTTTTAATTCTCTCATCCTTTTTTGAATATTTTGGCATTTTGTATTTTAACTTTCTTTGAATAAATTACATTTTTTCACACAAAAAAAGTAGATTCTTGCATGTGCTGTGTTTATTCCCAGCAGTAAAATGTGTAGCAGTACAGCCTCCTAAAATGGGAATACTTTTGAATTTTGTACCCATTTTAAAGAAAGAGTGCAAATAAATGATAGAAAGTAGTATTTCAAGAGTTATATTTTCAACATGAAGAATACGGTCTTACAGTTTAAACTAGAACTTCCCTTAGATTACTATGAATTTCAATGCACTGCCAAAAAAAGAACAGTAAAATTCAAGACATTTTTATTGGGAATTTATCCCAAAATCTAAAACAGCAATGGAAATCTTGTTGAAATATAATTAATATGGGCTGCAGTAAACACAATGAATTTTTTATGCTGCAATGAAATTAAGTCTCTAGCCCTTCAACTCATAATCCTTTTTTGAGGAAATAATAAATTCTATTTAGCAAATAATTTTCCTAGGGTATCCAGCAAAATTATGGAGATTGGTACTAGACTTTAAAACAGAAAAGAAAGAAATAATTTGGATGAGAGATCAGGAGTTTAAATGGAACCTCAGTACTATGATAAGAAATTCACAGTTTTAGTTTGTCTTCAGCCAATAGGCATCTAATTGACTAAGGAAATTGCCTAATCTAACGGAGCACAATTCTGTCTTTAGTTGTGGAATGCCATGCACTACAGAAGCCTGCACATGGTTTGTTCAACTGCTCCAACCCTTCTGAAAATTATGCCTGGAATTCATCTTGCAATTTTTCTTGCAAAGAAGGTTTCATTTTGAAAGGCCCCGATATGCTCCAGTGTGGTGCATCAGGGGAATGGGATGGACAGGTGCCTACATGTGAAGGTGAAGGTCTTATCTTATTGCCTTACTGTTGCTGTTTTTCTATGTTCTGTTCTTTGACGGTATATGAGATGACTAATGGCACGATCTTCCTCTATTTCAGTGGTGAAATGTCAAGCAGTACATCAATCAGAAGGAAGCCTTCTGAATTGTTCCCATCATGGTACAGAACTGAAGTATAAGTCAACCTGTGATTTTGCTTGTGCAAAGGGTTATACTTTAAGAGGATCACCCCAGATTCAGTGCTTATCAGATGGACAGTGGAGTCAGACAATTCCTATTTGTGAAGGTAAGAGACAGAGATCAAACTATTAATATATTTTGTTACCAGTGTTACTGCATGCCAGGATTCATTTTTCATACTTATTGTAGTGACAGGGATTTTACTAGAATTTTATGAAATGAGCATCTTTATGATGAGGAAATACTATATTTGTAATTTCTAATACTTTGTGGTAGGGCTACATGAAAGTCATAGAATCATAGAAATAGTTGGGGAAGAATTCAGGCGTTTAAATGCATGAATTTGGGGGCTTAAGCGTCTGAAAATTCTAAGGTGGCCATTTTGCTTTGTAAATCCTAACCAAAATGCATATAGCAACCCAAACCTCCAGTTTTTCATAACAGTTACTCTGGTCGGGCTTCCAAGAACACAACAGGGTTGCTGATGGACCACTTAAGCTCCAAGGGAAGATATATGAATTTTGAAAAATCATCCTCATACAATAAATAGGAGCTAATTACTAGAATTATATATAGTCATTTTTTTCTTCTGTCCAATTTCCTTGGCAAGGTTTTTCAGAAGTTATCATTACTGTCTAGAACAATAGATTCAAAGAACAGGTTTTATACTCTTCTAATTTATTCCAATTTTCAAATTTTAGGTTCTTCAACACTTGGGAAATTCTTAGCAATTGGTACATCAGCTGCTGGGCTTTCTGTCCTATCAGTGGTATCATTCATTATCTGGGTCCAAAAGCATCTTCAAAGAAAAAGTAAGACATTTTCACAATCTATTGTTTTAAAGTAATACCCAATTGTTTATATACAGTAACTGCAATACTACATAGAAATAGCCAACTTACAAGGTAAATTTTTTAGTCTAATCTACCTCACAAAGTTGTAGATAAAATAGGAAGCAGGACTATTAGATATGTTAATCAGAGTATTTATGTGTGTGTGGATAAAAGAGATTAAAATGTTGTCTGAATGCACTTAAATAGCAAAAAAGTGTATTAAAATGTAATGTGTCTGTTTTAAACAGATTTAAATAATATAAATTGTTACAGCAGACATGAAAGAAAAATTGAACTTTTTTCACTCTTGCTGCAATCCTCTGAAATTGAAATTGTACATTCAGACAACATTTCTAATGGAACCAATGGAAGATTTCTTCAAATTGGAAGGTTTGAATTCTCCTTTGTAGTCCCAGTAATTTTTCCTGGGCTGATATTATCTGTTTTTAAAGAAATCTCTATATGAAATATAAATTAAATTAGTAACTGAAGTACATTTAATTATATGAACAAGTGTTATGGGAATGGACTTTCACTCTGATAATGAGGGCAAGATTAACTTAAAAAGCAACTTATGAGAATGCTTTTGATACATATACTTTTTTTTTTTTAAATATTTTTTATTTTTCATAACAGTGATTTTAACATCTCATTTCCATATACATAACATTTTACACATCATAATAT
>JANHFT010003989.1:18638-49193 GCA_032467955.1 Pseudoxenodon macrops
CATTTTCACATTGCCAATCATTATCCCTGTTAATCAAAGCATAATCTATAGCTATGTAAAAGGTAAGAACCAGTTTGGTGTAGTAGCTAAAGGCGCCAGGTTGGAAACCAGGAGATGTGAGATCTAGTCCTGTTTTAGGCACAAACCAGCTGGTTGACCTTGGGCCAGTCTTTCTCCCTCAGTCCTAGGAAGCAGGCAATGGCAAACCACTTCTGAAATCTTGTCAAGAAAACTGCGGGGACTTGTTTGAGCTTAATGTCACAAGCATATTTATCCCATGGCTCTGTTATCTTTCTGCAGATCAGAGTCTCTTGTAGGCTAAATAGCAACAGCACGTAGACTTGTATACCGCTTCACAGTGCTTTTACAGCCCTCTCTAAGCGGTTTATACAGTCAGCATCTTGCCCCCAACAATTTGGCTCCTCATTTTTACCCACCTCGGAAGGATGGAAGGCAGAGTCAACCTTGAGCCTGGTGAGATTCGATCTGCCAATTTGCAGGCAGCTGACAATCAGCAGAAGTAGCCTGCAGTACTGCACTCTAACCACTGCACTACCGTAGCTCTTAATGAAGGATGTCAAACTCAAGGCCCAGGGACTCGATCCGGCCTATGGGGTGCTTAAAAATGGCTCATGGGACTGCCCTGGAAACAGTGAAGGGCTGGCCTGCAGTGCCTCTGCCTGCAAAAACGGAGCTCGGGAGGGCCCCTCCTGACTTCCATTTTCACTGGCAGAGGGTCGCAGGAGGCCGCTGCACCGAAAAACAGAGCCTGGGGCCCTGTTTTCTCTGGTAGAGTGCTTGGGCCACCACAGGTGCCCCCAGGACAAGTGATGTTGATCTAGCCTAGGGGTCGGCAACCTTAAACACTCAAAAGAGCCATTTGGACCCGTTTCCCACAGAAAAGAAAACACCGGGAGCCACAAAATCCTTTCCCGTGCCCGACTATTTCTTGAGCGGCCACAAAACTAGCATATGTAATTGAATGAAACGTTCTGTTTTTCTTCTGAACCTTTTTTCTTTTCTTGGATTTATCCATGGTTGGCCTACCAGGGGTTGAAAAGCTCAATAAATCGTGTGCCGGCGGGTGTTGCACATTGGCGGTTGTGATGCAGATTTTGAGTGTCAGGGAGCCACAGAAAGAGTCACATGTGGCTCCAGAGCCGCAGGTTGATGACTCCTGATTTAGCCACATACACCCTGGCCACGTCCAGTCCCCCCCTGAGGTCAAACACAACCCTGATGCGGCCCTCAATGAAATTGAGTTTGACACCCTTGCTCTTAATAGATATTTACTAATGTTCTCAACACTACCTTGAACTACTTAAGTAGTTTCAGATTATAAACTTCTGTCTCCTTTGATCTCAGAAGTGAATGCTTATTTGATGTCCAGGAGATGTCCAGTTGTTCATTCTTTGATTCATAGGTCAAGAAAAATCCATGTACCTTCTCAGTCATAGGAGGAGAAGAAATGCCTTGAGTTTTATAGTATCTCCTTTTCTTCAATAACAATAATTCAGTGTTTAGTGATCTGACTTCAGTTTTCATGGAAATGTAGCCTCACCTTTGCAGATACGTGTGACACTTCCAGGTATTTCAAAAAAACTTCCATCCATCCATCCATGATCCCAAACAGCTGGGATATTGGTGTGTCCTCATGGGATTTTGAAATAAGATTTGGCAATCTTAGAAGATTAAAATTGTTTATTGATTTGGTGCCCATCCCATTGCTCCAAAATGCAATTGATCCACACCATGAAGCAATACCGTGTTTCCCCAAAAATAAGACAGGGTCTTATTTTCTTTTGACCTCCGAAATAAGCGCTTGGCCTTATTTTTGGGGAGGTTTTATTATTTTTGAGGTGCAGGAGGTGGTGAGCGTGATCACTTCAAGGTTGCTGATATGTTTTGGGGAGGGCTTATTTGGGGGGACGGTTTATTTTAGCCCATGCGCTCAAAACTTGATTGGGCTTATTATCCAGGGAGGTCTTATTTTCAGGGAAACAGGGTAGCAATAGCACTTAGACGTATATATGCTTCCCCATAGCAACAGCACTTACCATATTTTTCGTACTATAAGATTCATTTCCCCCCCCCAAAAAAAGTGGGTGGAAATGTCTGTGTGTGTTATAGAGCGAATGTTGCCAAAGCCCTGCCCACCTGCCGGCCCCTAACTTTCGGCCTTTTTGTCCTCCGCGCACCCCATTTTCGGTCTCCGCACACCCCATTTTCAGCCTCCACATGTCCCGTTTTTGACCCGTTCCAGGCGATGGAGATTTGAACTGCCAAATTGCAGTCAGCCGGCAGTCAGCAGAAAAAGCCTGCAGTATTGCATTCTAACCACTGCACCCAGGTAGCTTATAGTGATTCGAAGCATTCTCAGGTTGGTTTACAGAGTCAGCCTATTGCCCCCCAACAATCTGGGTCCTCATTTTACCAAACGTGGAAGGATGGAAGGCTGAGTCAACCTTGAGCCGCATCAGGATCAAACTCCAGGCTATGGGCAAAGTGTCTGCAATACTGCCTTCTAACCACAATAAGACTGATTTGCAGTCTGCATTGAGTCATAAAGACATTCCATACTCTTAAGGAGCCAAATAAAAGACCTGAAGTGAAAATATCACTTTTTGCTTTCAATGGGTAACAGGTTCTATAAAGATTGCCATTGTGGTATGTTCCCCTTTTCAATTGTCTTTTTGAACTCCAGCCATTTTCCCAGCAGGACAAAAACAAAATTATTTGGTGCTTTGTGTGGCTCAGATTCTGTTAATGTCCAGGCAAAGGACAGATTCTGTATTTGCTTTTCCACTTCTCTTTTATAGATTTAACAAAATTACATCACCAAACAAGTGAATAAACCATCATAAAATAAACATTGACAAAATAAATAGTTCCAGAGTATCCTAGCAGAAAAAGGTAAAAGTAAGACAGTCTAAAGATTGTAATTATATAGTGACTTTATTCTGGCGTCACATTGAGATATAATGCTGTTTTACCATCTTTTTGTTGCAATTTAAAAAACCTGTGAGTTAATCCCTGACATTTCGATGTACCTTCAATTCATGAAAATCAGTGAGTTTGTAAAGGAGCATATTTATTCCTCCACCACAATCGCTTCATTTTCGGACTTTATTTGTTCGAAGTCTGTTCTGTGTGTGTCATGCCGTTTTTGCATTGTATCTCAAACTGTTGTGGCCCGCCAGCTGCCAGCAGAGCTGGTGGCAGACTGGGACAATGAGGAGATTGGAGAGGAACTTGGGCCAGTCCTGGAGTCTGGGGAAGGCTGATGGATGCTCTGCATCAGAAGCCGAAATAAAGCCAGGCCTGTCCAACATTGCCCAGCTGCCTTCGGAAGAAGAACAGCTGGGGCCTGTTCCAGATGCACGTATGCGCAGGACTGTCAGGAGAGGAGAACAACTGAGGACAAAGAGCCGACTCAGGAAGAAAGGCACACATGGACGCTGAATGGCCTCTCCTTGGCTGGGGAATAAATATAAGGACAGGGGAGCGGTGGTTGTAGGAGACAACCATTTGGATTTCTTTGGGAAGATTTGCTCATTGTGGTTCTTGCCTCAGACACTGCTTGCTAGAATTTAATTTACAGCTTTGCGGCTGGAAATTCCCGGCCTGGCAATTATCCCAAGGAACTGATAAGCTCTGTACTGCCGTTAACCCTTTGAAGGATTATTGCCTGGACTTTTCGGTGTGTGAATGCCATGAATTCACAGTAACTAAATAAAGAGGGATTTTTCAGGACAAGAAGTCTGTTCCTTGGTTCTGCTAAAGCTGGAACACAGAACACAAACAAAACCAAAGCTTTACTAAGAAATTCTGACCCATAATGATCTACCTCTACTGAAAATTTCATCCTATTCAGCTTTAACATTTTAAAGGCACATAGTTCTAAAATCATACATCAATTCCTTTGAAATTTAGCATGACATACCCTCTCACAGGGATGCATTTTGCCTTCAAATGGTATCCTTTCCAATTACAAAAAAAATTAAAAAGAAGGTTACAGTTGTTTAGCCTTCATTGTTTAACCCATATAGAGTGGAACTGATTTATATCAAATCTGTCCCAAAGTATAGGGATAGGGGTGCCTGAAAAGTAGAGGATTTAGTAATTTCTAGAGCAGTGTGGGTGAACCTTTTCGGCACCGAGTACCGAAATGGGAGTGTGTGCATTGGAAACCAGAAGAGTAGCGGCCCAGTGTGCATGTACACACTGGGAAGATGATCTTCCAGTTTCTGGTGTGTGCATGTGCATTGGCCACCTGGTTTTCTGGTTTCTGGCACGTATGTGCGCGCAAAGGCCAGCTGGTTGGTGCACATGCCCACGGCAGAAATTGGAAGATCATGCGCACTGGGTGGCTGCTCTTTTGATTTCCAGCGCTCCTGCATGCGTGAGGACCAGCTGGCCGGTGTGCCAGAACCCGGAAGAGCAACGGGCAATGGCTCATGTGCCTGGAGAAATGGCTCTGTGTGCCACTTCCGGCACGCGTGCCATAGGTTCGCCATCACAGTTCTAGAGCATTCACTCAAGAAAACAGGAAGAAAAGCCAGCCTTACTATTGACCATGGAAATAATGAATTGGTGGATAGCTTCTGTGCCTTATGATCATCCATCAACCAATCAAGAGATATCCTAGCACTTAATATGGAAGCACTGAAGGCCATTGAATAGATATTTGGATCTTGCGATGTGTCTATTCCGACAAAGATCAGATTAGTGCAAGAAATGGTATTTTCTGGAAGGAAGAAAAAAAGGTACTTTCAAGAAGCAGGATAGAAAGAGTATTAACGCTTTTGAGCTTGGAGAAAATCCATGAGAAAACTATGGACAGCCCAGAAAACAAGCAAACAACAAACAGATTATTTTAAAAAAAATCAAACCAGATTTCTCACTTAAGACACAAATGATCAAATTCCAATTATTCTACCTGGGACCCATGTGAAGACATCTCTCTAATGGTAGGAATTATGAAAGGAAAGAATTAGAATAATAGTTGGAAGAGACCTTGGAGGTCTTCTAGTCCAACCCTCTGCTTAGGCAGGAAACCCTACACCACTTCAGATAAATGGTTACCCAACATCTTCTTAAAAACCTCCAGTGTTGGACCACCCACAATTTCTGGAGGCAAGTTGTTCCACTGATTAATTGTTCTCACTGTCAGGAAATTTCTTCTCAGTTCTAGGTTGCTTCTCTCCTTGATTACTTTCCATCCATTGCTTCTTCTCCTGGCCTCAGGTTCTTTGGAGAATAGCTTGACTCCCTCTTCTTTGTGGCAACCTCTTGTGGTAACCTCTGAAAGAGAAGCAGAAGACCAGCAGCAACACGGATGGACTTGATTTCAGGGGTGATGAGTGCCATACTGAAGGTTTCAAGGACCGGTCCTGGAGAAAGTCTATCTATGTTGCTACTAAAAATTGATACTGTTTTAATAGAAAATAATTAATCAACCAATTAGAGCTCTCAATCTGGCTTTTATAGCAGTCCAGGTAGTGGTTTCATATTCCCATTTTTTTAACGTTTTGAATCTCCTCAAACTAGTTGTCCATCCTACAATTTAGATATTTAAAACCTGTGCATGAAAACTGGCAAATGAATCACTCTCCCCCCTCAAGCACCCTCCCCACCGAGAATGAAAATAAATCACAGGAACTAAGATAAGACAATCAAAAGGTGGGAGAAAGATAAGATAATTGAAGGATAAAACAAACCAGGAAAAGGGTTTTGAAAGGTCACAAGTGACCTTTCAGAATCTCTTCGCTTTGCGTTATCAGATAAATTAGAGGGTGATGTTGCATCAATATTTACTTTCAAGTCAAGGTCATCCTCAAATAATAATAATAATAATATAGAGGGTGGAGGAATGTTTCAGTTGGCACAAGATCTTTCCTTGTGAATGAACCCTTCTAACTTTTCTGAACACGTAATTTGAAGGCATCATTAATTGCTCCATTCAGTTTGGGCAGTCTGGCTTGTGCTGATACACCAATAAAGATCCATCCTAAACCTACCCATTTATATCTAGGACACTTTCTTATTTGGGAAAGGAGATCTCAAATTGAGAAAAATGAAGCTGTTCTTCGTGGGTGCTGCTTTGTTGATTTCTGTGCTCAGCACAGATGCCCAGGTGAGAGGAAACCTGCATTTTAGGAAAGGTAACGTAGGATGATAGAGAAACTCACATGACTAAAATTCTGTGAGTTAATTCCAGACTAAACTGGTCACTCTTGGGTCCTACTGAAATCTTAGACATAACAAACAGGGATTTGGTAACATTTCACCAAGAAGATCCAGTTTACTCTATCAAATGCATATCCCACAATTAGATCCCACAATTTTTCAAAGGGATCTCAAATATTCAACTAGACTGACTGATCTGCCTCAAATTAATAATTCTATTATGGCCAGAAGGTTTTTTTTTGCACCATTTAATAATGAAGATGAGTTGTGTAAGTGTGTGTAAATTGCAACAAAAATTAATTGGAGTCATATGTTAAAATATGCTAAAATATGTTTTGTTTGCTTTAGGTTTCCTATCAACTGGAATGCCAGGCCATAATTTCCATTAACTAATAATTAATAAATTCCATTGATTAATTTTCTGCCCCTTTTGTTATGTATAGCCAGTTTAAATCTTTGCATCCTTTCCTTCCTTCCTTCCATCCATACATTTATTGCTTCTACTACTTTTATTTATGTTTTAGTATGACCACATGCATCAGGCTAAAACAAGATAATGTAATGGGTGATTGTTTTCCCCCACAGCATTATATTCCAGATCTTCCACCTCCAGTAAGTAAAACTTTTTCTTGTTTATATGTATTTTGATATTTTGACTGCTGTCAGAACTCATCTGGACAAGCTGGGAAACGAGATCACACAGTCACAAAGGGACAGCTGGTGTGTCAAATTTTGACTGTCTTCCAATGTGGCACAACCAAACTTCATACCTTGGTCCCCCAAAGGTCCATCATGGTCAGAACTGAACCCCAGAAAAGTCATTAATTTCAGAAATTTAAACTTTCATACAAAAGACGCTAAGGAAAATGATATATGAGCTTCCTCTAAATCCCCTCCCAGATACTTCGTTAACTTTGTTAGAGAAAGAACAGATATCTAAATACATTTTTGATTTTTTTATAAGGGTACTCGGGTCCCAGGGCTATAGTGTTTTTGCAAAGTACGACCAAAAGTTGCCTGAACTTGCAAGTAACATGCGATCAAAGGTTTTTTTTTAAACTTGTATTGTTTGTGCAAGACATAGTAAAAAAGGAATGGAGCTTTCCTCATTGTAGCCACTATTTTGTCTTTGCTTGTATCCTGGAGATACCTTTGCTCACAATTCACTTCATTTTATCTAAAATAGGTTGGGTTCAGTCTTACAACCCAAAATAATGCTTTCATCCATTTTGAGGTCACTTGTTCATACTTTGTTTACTTAGATACTATATTTAGTTACTTCAGAGGTAGGAGTCACAGAATTTACTTACCGGTTCACCCAGCATAGAAAATGTGAGTGCACATGGCTTGCATGCATGAGTACAGCTTGAAAACGGGGCCTAAATAGGACAGCATAGCGCCATGACAGCCCCCACCCCCACACCTGCAGGTTGCTACTACCAGTTTGATCGAAGAAGTCTGAACCAGCTGGATACCACCTCTTGATGCTTTTACTTACTTATTCAGAAACTATACTATACTTTGAAATAAGGCAACATCTTTTGAGGACGACTAGTTTTTCTAGAGTTTGAACAATTTTAATCTTTTTTTAAAAAATTATATTTCTTTAGTTACTTCATATTGTTTGTGATAAATTGTACTCTGAAACCTGGCAACTTTGTTTAGCATTTAAAAATTGCCCGTATTTCATTCTTTCTATTCTTCACCTTTTTAATCATGTGCATTTATTTATGGCAAAAGAATTTCAGTGAAAGTCCTGTGGCTCTTTACATTTGGATCTATATATACATATTTATTATTTTACTTATTACATTTATATGCCTCCCATCGCACACTTAAAAGCAACTCCAGACATAGAATGTATTGTGTAACTGAAATATCAGAAATATTTGGCATGAATTGGAAAGATTTGCCATATAAAAGAGAAATTATAAGTTTGTATTTTATACATTTAAATGTCTATTAAAACTGTTTCACTAAAAATGGAATCCATTTTTCTTTCTTTCTTTCTGTAGTGGTCTTTTAGACACTTTGGCTTAGCAGTGAGTATAACCTTTGCCTCTGTTCCTCTTGTACCCATTTAAGAGAATTTCCCCAAAACTATTTGGCCCTGAAAATTGCAGAGTCCCATTCAGGGGTAGGGGCTTCTAAATCTGGGATAGGCTTACTATGAAGTGTAGCCCTGGGGGGATTGTGTTGAAGGCAGGAGACAGAGACAGCTTGAGGACAGAGAAGGAAGGTAGATATCTGGGATATCCCCACTTCATTCCTTGCTGCTGCAAGATTTTATAACAGAGGCAATGTGAAAATTAGTACTCCTGATTTAGTGACCTTAAATGGAACCAGCAAGTAAAGGGATCGCTAAGTGAAAAATCACATAACTGTGACTATGCTTACAATTTGATACAGGACAGTGAGTACTGACCATATGTAATGGCCAGGGATGGGCTTCAAAAAGTTTAGCAAGCAGTTCTCTGCCCGATTGCTGGGTGGGTGTGGCCATGGTGGGTGTGGCCTAGTCAGCCTCCTGCACCGTGGTGGCAGGGGGGCATTTTTGCCCTCTCTGGGCTCCCAAGGCTTTGCTCGAGTCTCCGGGAGGGCAAAAATGGCCTCCCCAGGCTCTGGAAGCCCTCTGGAGACTGGAAATGGGCCTGTTTCTGGCCTACCCAAATTTCCGGGAGGCCCATTTTTCACCCTCCCTGAGCCTCCGCACACGCCCTGCACCCAAAATGGGCCGCGTGGGGACTCCTGATGGGAGAGGAGGGGTAGGGTGGACGGGGCCAGCCAGGAGTGGGATTTGGGGGCTCTCTGAACTGCATAGAATCTTAGTTAGAGGTTCTCCCAAATCCCTATGAACTCCCAGCAGCTCACTCCTGCCTGCAACAGATGCTACTCATGATTAGCCATTAAAATGTAGGAAGGGGGCATTTCTGTTTCTATAAAGTAGCCGAAGTTCAGAGTCTGATCTGTAAGAAATGTGAATGCAGCAGGAAACCCAGACAGATACACTTAAGAAAACAGAAACATCATTTCTTGGAGGAAAAACAAAACAAAACAAACAAAACTTTGAAAGTGGAACAGCTACAGTGTGCAAGTGGCCAAGAATTGAATAAGTGGCAATGTCATTTAGTGTTGCCTTTAAGAAAATGGTTGCTGGCTCATTTTTATGATATAGAACCTGACAGTGTGAGTAAGCCCTTACTTATCATGTTCTATTCTATGAAAATACAATTAAAATCCACAAAGAAATAGTTTTTCAGAAATGTTCTATTAAACTGGTGCATTGCCAACATGGAACCAAGGGAAAAGCAACAGTAATCTAGACTTCTGATTAATTATGACAAATAGTAACAAAACCATACATTTTATGGATATGTAAACCAATTATTGCTCTTAAATCACATTTCTAGACCCTACTGCATAATGAGTGAAACATTGTTAGTAGTGAGATCAATAAACAATTATTGTTCTTTGTGAATGGGGATTTAAAGAGTTTATAGATAAGCAGAGTAAGTTACCAATAGTTGTCAAACTTACGAGGTTTATACATTTCCTTTATAATATTTTGTTTTCCTTTTTTTAATAGATGTCAATAGCTGGCTTGAATACTCACCTAATCAAGGTAGTAAGCTCCTAATCATGCTCCACTAGACTAGATTCTGAATTCCTATTCAGGAATTCCCATTAAGTATTGCTCTCTCTTCTTCTTCATGTCTCTTGAGCACTTCAAAAATATATAGTTAAAATAATGTATGAGTATTGATAGGATCTGGTTTCTCAATTCAAATACAGTTCAAAGTGACAGACACTACAGGTTTGTAACAAATCTTCCTTTTTGGATAGCAGATGATGAAATTACTTGTCAGTCATCATCTCCCATATTATTTCAGTATCCTCTTCAAACAGTGTTAGTCTTCCAACATACAATGGTGTTTAAAAGTGTATGAACCCTGTGGAAATTTCAGTATGCCTAAATAAATACAGGTAGTCCTTGACCTATGATCATTTATTCACTAGTGTTCAAAGTAAGGAAAATGTTGAACAAATGATGGTTATCGTCAGTTCCTGGAGTTCTTCCTGACTCAGCTTTCCCAAGGTCATATCATCTGTAGAGCATTTAGAGCACGTGATGTATTGTGATTTTTCCCTCTTTGCTAAAGTGGGGGTGGGCGTGGTCAGAGTGTGACGCATCTGGCCTTTGGGCTGCAAGTTTGACACCCCTGATTTAGAGTGTCTTATATTGACATTACAGTGAATAAGGAGTTAATTTTATTCTTCTTTTATCCTCATTCGTGTTCTAAATAAATGCAGTCAAGTCGATTAAGTCAAGAATATTATTTTTGCTGAATCAGTATTCTGTTGAAATCTGAAGTTAAAAGTTTTCCATTGCTTATTTTTATTATAGTTTTATTAAACATTTAAGAAAGAAAAAACAAACAAGCGAGAAAAAAAAGACTCAAAAAGACAAATAAATAAGAAATGAGTAAACTTTAGGAAATTAGCAAGCACTATAGCATTAAATAGATTAGATAAGAATCTTCAATATTTCATTAGTTCTTTATGTCATTTAAGAAAATGCAGGCCATTTTTAAGATCCTCTAATAATCACAATAGAAGCAATAGAATAAATAAATTGCAGTAATTTCCTATTGAATAATAAAGAGCTACGTTAATTTAAGATAACATTGAAAAGTAGAGTATTAATATTTTATATTAAGAAAAAAAACTACATTTCAGATGTAAGACTCCATCTCTGAAATTATAATCCAAAAATTGTTTCCATGTAAAATAGTTTACACCAAAAGGTATTCTCCAATTATTTATTACATTCAGTGTTTATTTAATAAATAAATAATAAATACCCAAGACCTGGTAGTATGTTAGTCAAAATTAATTATTATAAATGTGATTTATGTAATAATTGCAATTATGCAATTATTTGTTATGCTATATGCAATTATTTTAGAAATATCATGTGGATTAGAATACCTAAATCATAAACCCAGTACACGTACAACAATGGTAATCATTTTGCATATAGATAAATAAATCTTTGCCTATTAGCATCAGTTCTGATCTGTGCCAGTTAACAGAGTAGCCTATATTTCACCAAAATATATTAATTTAATATGTAACCCTAACTCAGCAAATTCATCCCCAAGTCAGATTATGCAACATTGTCCTTTGAACAGAAAAGACCAAAGTGTAGATATTTGGCCATAATGCACAGTGTTATATTTGGGGAAAACCAAACACAGCACATCAACACAAACATCTCATACTAACCATCAAGTATGATGGCAGAGAGGTGATTATTTCGGATTGTTTTGCAAGCACAGAATCTAGGTAACTTGCAGTCATTGAGTCAACCATGAACTCCCCTGTATATCAAAGTATTCTAGACTCAAATATGAAGCCATCTGTCTGACATCTAATGTTTGGCTGACATTGGGTCATGCAAAAGGACAATGATCCCAAGCCATCAACAAATCTATAACCGAATGGCTGAAGAAGAAAAAAAGAATCAAGGTGTTGCAATGGCCCAGTCCAAGCCCAGATATCAATCCAATTGAAATGCTATGGTGGGACCTCAAGAGAACTGTGCATAAACAAATGACCACAAACCTGAAAGAACTAAAGCAATGTTGTAAAAAAATGGGCAAAAAGTCCCCCACAACAATGTGAGAGACAGAAAACAAATACTTCAGTTATTGCTCCTAAAAGGTGGTTCTTCACACTATTGAATCATGTATTCAATTTTTTCCTACATGGCTTCTCCATTTTGGCTTGCTTTTTGTAAAATAAATGGTTATATGGTATAATATGTCATGTGTTGTTGTTCATCTGAGGCTGTATTTACCTATTTTGAAGAATTGCTAAGAACTAGATGAGTTTTTACTCTGTCCTAATATGCAAAACTATAGAACTCAAAAAGGGTGTGCTTACTTTTTCACTGACTGTACCAACAATGACCATTACGGTGTGGTTCATGTAGGTGCAGATAAATGAATAAAATTTGTATCTTTACAGGAAACCCATCCAGGCATAGTGCTTTATTCTAATTCAAAATTAGAATATTTTTATTCTTTTGTTATTATAAGTCAAAAAGCAACTAGTAATTGCTTTGCAATAATCTATCTGCAGAAGGTTAGTTTTGCATTCACATAATTTATGCTCTCTGCTATGTTTCATGAGTATTGTTTATTATTTAGTTCATATATGTTGCAATCAAGTTATTGTTGGGGGGGATATTTTAATCAGAGTTTAAATAATAAATTAGCAATATACCCAACTATAAAGACAGCAATTTGTAAGATTATTAGTACAACTAGAACATACGTAGAGTTGATAGATGGTTGACATTTGTTCATTCTTGTCATTTAACTGTGCATCCAAAATGTGCCTTCATTACTTTGATTTCCTAAATATTATTTCAAGAGATTTTATCAAATATAAGATCCCAGACCAATTATTTGAAATATGCAACTATAACAGCTTATTAAACCATCTGGATCGTGCTATTTCCATAAATCTCCACTGAATGATGCTGAACCAAATGATATTGCAGGTGCACTCTGAGATATTTCAATATATTGACTATAACAAAAACACTGGGAAAATATTAGTAGGATCTTTGGAAATCATATGAAGAAAAAAATAAACAAAGATGGGAATATGATAAATTGGTTTCCTGAAAATATAAATTTTCAATTTTAAAAGGTTAGCCTTATAATAAATGCAAGAACTTATCTGACAGCCTTTTAGATGTTTTTAGATGACTTACAAAACTATTATTAGTCATTCCTTTGATTGCTGATGAGATCAAAAATGTTTTTCAATTTACAGTAAATGATGTGTACCAGAACCTGATGGATTTTCTGTAGGATAATAAAGAACATGTTATTGTTCCTTATAGCTTTTAAAGTTCAACACTATAAGAGTTTAAATTATGAGTTCATTCAGCAATAAAGTGATAGAAGGCCACTTTGAACAATTTGTCAGTGTTGCATTTTGCTATGCTTTCCTCCTCCTTACTTAAAATGTACTTAGAGTTCTGTGACTATTTTAGCACCAATACATCTACTAATGGCTCATCTATCCCAGAACCAAAGTGATTTCCCCCCCTGCACTTAGCAAACAACATTCTACTTCATTCAAAACACCTGCACTGATTTTCAGAGTTTGGTGCTATACCTATTTCTCTCAATAGCTTCCACAATAAAATTCACAGAACAAGGGAGTAGAAAAATAAGATAGTAGGTTTAAACTAAATTGAAACATGCTTGTGATTCTTTTTCTAACAATTGCAAACGTATGGTTGTTTTATTGTAAATCTTTTTCACAGCAGCTTCCAGAATTGCTCAGTAGTTCTCTTGGCTAGGAGCTATAACAATTATACATGCTATATGAAGACCTAAGATGTCAAAATACATAGTTCTAATTATTTCAGAAGTAATGGCAAGATACAGAATGACAAGCTCTGGAAGTGTCCATATTAAATTAGATTTAAATGCCCTTGGAATAAATTTTAGTATAATAAATTCTACTGCCTTGTACATAGAAATGGATTCTTAGATTGCCACATTTTCAGCAGGTTCAGCCATGAGCTGCAGAATGACCTTTAATAGGTCTACTGTCAAATTGAATCTGGCTTAGCTGCAGGAGCATCCACAGAGATAGTTCTTGTCTTCAAAATTGTCCTAGTGGACAATCACTTAAATATGAGTCAGCAGTGTGCTGCAGCTGCCAAAAAAGCCAATGCAGTCTTAGATTCTATACAGATAAATAGAATCAAGATAATGTTAATACCACTTTACAATCCCTTTAACACCACACTTGGAATATTGTATCCAGTTTTGATTGCCGTGATTTAAAAAAAGATGTTGAGACTCTAGAAAAAGTGCAGACCAGCAAAGACGATTAGGGACTGCAGGCTAAAACATATGAAGAATGGTTGCAGGAATTGGGTATGTGACGCAGAGGTGGGTTTCTACCAGTTCGGACCGATTCTATAGAGTAGGTAGTAAGCCGCTGGTGATGTCACAGAACCGTTTCTGGTCCGTGGATGCCGGCATCTTTTTTGTGGATTTATTTTTTGGGGGAAAAGTTTTTTGAATGTTTTTTGGGTTTTTTCTTATTCTGCACATGCCCAGAAGCCAGGTTTCCAGCACTGCGCATGCATCACAATCTTGTTTTTGGCCTTTTTTTGGGGGGGAGTTTTTGTATTTTTTTTGTACTGCGCATGTGCGTGCCCACAAGGCACGCCCACGCAGCATGGGAGGCAGTGAACGGGTGGCGAGGTAAGTTAGAACCCACCCCTGATGTGACGACATTTAATGAAAAGAAGGAATAAGGGTAACAGGATAGAAAAGTTCCAATATTTGAGGAGCCGCCTCTAGGAAGAGAAGGTTAATCTATTCTCCAAAGCACTTGAAGGCAAGACAATAATGGATGGAAACTAATGAAAGAAAGAAGTAATCTAGAACAGGAAAAAGGAGAAATTTTCTTTCAGAACAGTGGAATGAGTTGCCTCCAGAAGTTGTGGGTGCTCCAACATTAGAGAAGAGATTGAACAACCATTTGCCTAAAATGGTATAGGGTTTTCTGTTTGAACAGGGGGTTGGATTAGAAGACCTCCAAAATTCCTTCCAACGCTATTATTCTGCTATTCTGTTTAAATAGCAGCTATGACATGATCAAATATTTGCCCTTTTTATCAACATGCATTGTGTGTAATATATGTTAAGAGGGAATATGATTGCCCAGGTGTTGCCACTATTTTGAAGCCAGTGCCATTGCTACTAATATTCCTGATTGACTGAGCAAAATTGGCAACCTAAGAAGGTTATCAGACCAAATGATTTCGTTTCAACCGTTTCATGTCAGTCATATTCTGGCTGACTCATCATTCATGGGTTTACAGTAAAAATACTTGTGCTTCCCTGATACATTTTTTTTGCAAAGGAAATTCAGTTGTCCTGACTCCACCCCATGCAAGGGATTATAGAGTCATTAAAAGAAAAAAGAATTATGGACATATTGAAATCTGCATTGAGAGTCAAAAGTTCTGTCATCTTTTTTAAAATTACAATATGAATAGGAAAAACTTGAAGACACAAATCAAATTATTAAAAATATGGTAAAGCAATGGAAAGTGAAGCACATTTTCTCTATGGGAAGTTTATGGGGAGATTTTTTTTCTTTTTTAAGTACCGTAGTTCAGAACGGCATATCTAAAATATAATCCTTTCTTAGAAAGCATGATAATAGGTAACAATTCCTCATATTTAATAGCACTTTTGTACCACTGAGACCTCTTGATTTCTATATTTGAAAACTAAGTCTTAGATATAGGTTGAATTATTGCTTTCCTTGCTAAATGTTGAAGCTTACAAGTGCAAAATATATGTAGTATCTTTGTTTCACAGATTTTGTCACACAATGAAAAGACATAATCATCAAAATTATAACTTGTTAAGTCTTAAATCTACTTTCTCCAAACTTGTAATGTATTAAAGTTTAAATGTATATTGGCAATTCTATAGATCAATTCTTATGAAAAAAGATTTAAGGTATTTTTTAAAAATTGACATCCTTGTTAAACAAAGAAACTAGCACCAAACGTAGAAAACAGCAAAATTAGAGAGCCAATAACGAAGTCAGGAGTAAAACAATGTAATGCCTTGGCACTTGCTATTAAGTGACAGTCAAGCCTTTTTGAATCTTTCCTATGCATCTGAAATTAATAGGGGTAATTATGAAGCTTTTATCTAATAATGTTCCCATTGAGGAAAGTCATGATACTTCAAGCAACCTTTAACAAAGTGAAGACAAAATAAAGCTCCCATTGAAGAAACCAGCTATAATAAATCTGTTCCACATCAAATTAAATCACTTAGCTCAGCATACTGTTCCTGTCACATGGACTCATAGATCCTAGTATACAGTATACCTTCTTGGGATCCTTCCCCCCCTTTTTATTAGTGTCACCTACTGTATCAAAGTTAAGCACTCAGTTTTGTTATCAGGCAGTAATTTGCTGCAACTTCTGAAGGCATTTTCTTCACTATAATTGGCAACAATAAAGCAATGAATACAGAGTTTGAGTTAAGTTGCCTCATATCACTCTTCCTTCCATATATCTTGAGATTCTTCTCCTCTTCAAAAATCTTGTTCTCAGGTCTCCTAGAATTAGAAAAAAAAACCTGTCAGAATCAACAACAACATGTCTACAAAAGCCAATGCTATCTAAAATCCATTTTGCTTTGCCAACTATTGTATCTCCTTCTTCCATCTTTCATTTCAATCTCTAACTTTCTTATTTTCTTTACCAACATAGCAGCAGTCCCCTCTTCTACAGAAAAATATGCTCTTTTCCTCCTTGGCACCATATTCATTTTTTTTTTCATATTTAGACAGCCACATTCTGTTTCAATACTTTAAAGGTAAAGGTTTCCCCGCACATGCGTGCTAGTTGTTTCTGGCGCTAAGGGTGGTGCTCATCTTCATTTCTAAGCCGAAGAGCCAGCACTATCTGAAGACATCTCCGTAGTCATGTGGCCGAAAGCGCACGGAACACTGTTATCTTCCCACCAAAGTGGTCCCTATTTTTGTACTTGCATATTTTACATGCTTTCGAACTGCTAGCTTGGCAGAAGCTGGGACAAGTAATGGGAGCTCACCCCATTACGCAGCACTAGGGATTCGAACC
This sequence comes from Pseudoxenodon macrops, assembly GCA_032467955.1. Taxonomy (NCBI): domain Eukaryota; kingdom Metazoa; phylum Chordata; class Lepidosauria; order Squamata; family Pseudoxenodontidae; genus Pseudoxenodon; species Pseudoxenodon macrops. The sequence continues at coordinate 35,539 of JANHFT010003989.1, forward strand.
GCTGAACTGCCAACCTTCAGATTGACAAGCTCAGCATCTTAGTCACTGAGCCACTGCATCCCTATTTCAATACTTTAATTGTATCTATTTCAACAGGTAGAGTCACTAACAGCTATATGGACTACAGCATTTCCTAGATACCTGGGAGTGCAACTTCTGAGAACAACAGGAATTCAGCAAGATTTCTTACCACCTACTGTAGTTATAGGTTACAGGAACAGCTTAAAGAAAGGCAAGAAAAGAATTTGTGTAAGTATCTAATGTCTTGCTGCACCACTTTAAAATAATGTTCAGAATGGACTTTGACAAGTTGGATTATTTGAAGATAAGCTTTTCATCTGAAAGGATGTACACAGTTTCTTACAGCATTTCCTTACAACTGAAACCCTCACACCTTTCCAGTGAAGAATATTTTTGTTTTAAAAGATCACCTGAAAGTGTTACATTCTGGAGAAAAAATGAACTGTTTCCTTTCAAGTTGCTTCAAAAATGTGGGGTTTTGTTTGCTTTAATTTGAATATATTGCTGCTGTGACAAAAGCACTATTGTCGCAAGAGCAATTTTAAATGCAAACATTGAAACCAATACAGTTCAGTTAGAGTTTTTTTTCTTAATGACTTTTTCTCTCTTAGACAAAGGAGAACACTTGTAGTCGATGATCTGCATTTACTCCCAACATAATTTTCAAAATATGCTGATTTATATTTTAAGAAATGATAGCGCAATTTGCTTTGAGGATAAAGAGGAAACTATCCCAATCACATTGATTTTAATCATGGAAATGCATTCTGATTTCCCTTTTGTTGTAGAGGTTGATTTAAATTTATACCCACACCAGTGAGATTTCAAATGAATATCATTTAATTGTTTGTACAATGATGGCACTATCATTTGAGAAAGACAAAAATATCTCAATGACAAAAATGTCAACAATGAGATGGTGCAGAAAAGAATGTGCTAGACAATGTCCATGATGAAATGTCATTCTCAAGATGCTGCACAACGAGGTGTTGCTACAATGAAATGGTGCATGGCACAATGTCAGGACATTGAAATGTCAGCTCCCAAATACTGCCATGATGAAACTTGCAACACAAAAAAATATTTGATTCCATGGGATTATGGCAGAGAAAGATGTATCTTGCTGTGCTTAATTAATTTTAATCAAATATTGCTTTTCTTTAACCTTTGTCATTTAATGTTATCAAGTGCATTAATTCTAGTAAGAATTAAAACAAAAATATTTCTGTTGGAAGAGCAATGTGAGGAGCTTTCTTGCATAAAACTTCTTATTAAACAAGGTTCAATGAAGCAGCTAATCTTGGAAGCTCAGGGACTATATCCCAGCTAGATAGTTATTCATCTGAAATACTATGTCTTTTCTAAAATCTCTTATTGGGAGTTATCTAAAATGCAGCTGTCTTTACTTATTCAGCAACAGATTATTAATTCAAAATTTTTAAATGACTAATGACACTAAGAATTTTTATATTGTTTACTATTTTTGAGAAACAGGATTGATAAATATTCTAGATTCTAAATCCACATCTATCACACATTGCTTCATTACTAAATACTTATTTAAATGAATAAGATTGTATAAAACACAAACCCAGAGGGATATATAATTCATCTGGATTTCATAGGAAGTTTTCTTTTTTTTTATAAAAGAATAGTATATTTTGAGACTAGTCCTTATTGGTTTCATTGTCTTTAAATAAATTTCCACCTCTGACCCAAGTCACAAATAGCTAGCTTAACTACTTGCATTAGATATTTTGATAAAAATAGGCAGAATTTGGATTGTTGGGTAGCTATGTTTCATTGTTCCTCAATCCCTTACACCTGACTCATTGATGTCCATGTCCATAACAGCTTTGCTGTTAAATTTACTAAAAAGGAAAAGAGACTGATTTTTATTATTTCTATATACAAAGGTCTCACTTGACAGAATACTTTTGCATAATGAGGTAACAAGTCTCAGCCTATAGGGCTCTGCTGTAGTTTGTGCACCTCATATTCTAGAAGAAAACATGGCTTTTTTCAGTTGAAACATTTTGATGATGTTCTGTGGGCTGCTGTGTCGTTATGTAGATTATTAACATAAGCCCATATTTTATCAACTCTCACAATTATCTGAAGAAACTTATCTTCATTCTCACAGCATGATAACAACAACTGCTGGCAATTTTCAACTTTTGAAGCTTTCATCTCTTTGGTCAGCATGCAAGGAACTTATATTGTCCCATCATTATTCCTACGAATTGCCCAAGTTGACAGCAATTTCCCTTTGAGTAATCTGCCAATTTTCTTTAATCACTTCATCAATCATTTTCATGTGAAGCTCACTGGTTGCTGTCACAGGACATTCACTTCACTCTTGATCACATACATCCGCTCTTCCCAATTTACCATCTTCACATTTTTTGGCCCAGTGATATAGACTTAGGTCATCACAATCGTCACCATGAACAATCTGCATTCAACAATGAATATTAAATGGACTCCTTTTCCAGTCAGCAGTTTAATCATGGTGTGTTACTTAAATCATGTTGATGAATATCCACTGAAGGGTTCCATTTTTCAAACAAGTGCAACACACTTTTTTCTCACAGCAACTTTCAGCCAACTGAAATGAAAGAATAGATTCTAAAATACAGGCCAAATCTTCTAGCAAAGTAGTACAAAGGAGTATTGCTGATTTTTGCTTTCATTTTCTTTTCTTTTTCATTCAGTCGTGTATTTAAAATGCAATTGGATAAACTAAATTTGGCCACAGTTGTTCAGCTGAATGAGAAGGAGGCCTTTGACATGGTGCAAATTAAATTTTGGAGCATTATCTGGTTGTATTTGGTTTCTGTTCAGTTTTGCTGTTTATGTTAAAATGTGATCTTATAACTTTCTAGATGAAAGATATACAAGACTGATGTTGGAAAGGAAACTTAAATATGAACTAAACTTTCATAAAAATCTGTCATTGTAGTATAATTTCTACCTCGAAAATTTCTGGTAAATCGTTTCAGAGTTCATACAGGGAAAACATCACTAGCTTAGTTCAGCTAATGTAATTTGTACATTAATGTAAATTCTTTCTTCTCCCAATGTTCGTATTTTACAAAAACAATTTATCTAAAACTGATTGCTAATATTTAAAAATAAAATATTTTATTTTCATTTAATGCTCACATAAACATACATATACACTATCACATTTGTTAATTTAATAGGCTGATTCTTAAATTATTCTGGGTCACTTATAAATAAGAACCTAACATATAAAAGAATACATTCAACCAGAAGAGCAAAATACCAAAATAAAACAAAAGAGATTAAACAAAATAAAGACAAAGCAGGGAACAAATCCTGAGAGAATAACCAAGTTTCCAATATTTTCTTGAACAACATATATTGGATTATTTTTGGGTTGGTTTTCTGTTTTGTCTTTTGTCTTATTATTCTGTCTTTGTATTTCCCCCCCTCATATTTAACTTGTCAAATATAAACAATACTTTTTATTATTATTAAAGAGATGGTTCTTATTGGATTTAAAAAGCATACAACAGTATGTTTTCATTTAAATACTCATAAGAAAATCCTAAGGTTGGAAAAACTGAAAGACAGCAGATGGTTCTAGATTTAATCTCAATGTGAATTTTAGTGTAGTTTTTATTGCAATCAAATCAGACAAACCATTTTCATATTGGTTTTTTTGCTTAAAAAAAACCTATGTGAATACTTATGAAGTTGCAAGCAGCTGAGTTCACTTCCAGGAAACTTTATTTTTGGTAAGACTAGAAGTACAGTATATAGAAGATAGTGAGAGAAAGAGAAAATGTGAAAGGGAAACTGAAAGCTACTTTAGAATAACAAGGAACTTTCATTGTTTGCCTGGTAAGTTCAAATCTCAGCATTCTATGTAGCTCAGAGAGAATTCTTCTCCATTTATCATTTTTCCAAACTCAGCCCTTCTGGGAGACTCAGAGATACAACTTATTTCTCAAAGCAATGAACTATTCAACTCTGTTATCAGTGCTGAAATGATGTTTCTTTTAAGTAGTTTTCCATCCTCAGAGTAATCTATTATTGCACCTCAATGAAATTTACATGGGCTTTAGAAAGGTGCTCTCATTCAGATTCCCTTATGGAATGTTTAGACAATTTGTAATTTAATAGAGATTCCTTTCTTAACTCTAACAGGTCACCTCTTCTTTTACAAAAGCATTCCTTTTATGTACACTGTAACCCACACTGAACACATAAAGTGCTGTGATTAAGCTGCAATGACCTTAATTATGTATTTTCTAAAAGCTTTCAATTTAGGCTGCTAGGATTTTAAGCATCATGTATTGTGCTCCCTTGTGACTGCTTCTCTCTCTTTCGTTTTTTATGAAGAAGAGAGCAATCATAACAAAATGTACTGATTAAGCATGTGCTGTATTCCAGCCTGTTTTATTCATTTTGCATCTATACCTAAAATGTTTATCTGTTCTCTGCAATTCCCCTTGCCTCTGGCTGATCTAGTCCCTTTTTCAATTGCTGTACATCACAGACTATTATATAGATTTGTGCTCTAAGGCTTCTCTCTGTTCTATAAAGTATTTCTAGTCCTAGACCAGTAGCTTTAAGAGATTGATTTGTTGGGAATTCAGATGGAGCCACAATGTGAATTCAGTTCTCCTATTAATGAAAAAAAGAAGAACTATTTAAAGTCCCCCCCATAAAGATTTCATTCCTGCCTTACTGATGTTATTTGTAATGTTCCTTCTCCAATGTCACCCAGAACATATATAAAGCATTTGCACGGAAAGGGAATATTGGGGGATAATTGGAGAGAAAATTGGATACAGCGTTTAAAACTACTATCAGAATATATTTCAGAATGAAGGAATAAAACAATATAAAGTCAGAGTAAAGTTGCTCTTCATTTTCTAACTCTGTTCTAAGAGTTCAAACCTTTACAATCTGAGCACACAAGTGGTAACAGATTATATCTGCATGACACCAATGCATTGCCAAGGATTCTGATAAATGGGCATAAGGTTGGTCTACTTTACAGTCATTAGAACAAGTCCCTATTAGCAGCAAAAGATAAAAGAAAAGAAAACAACTGTGCTGTGCTGTCTGATAATTATTTAGTACTATGTGATGTGGTAGAAATAAGTGATGATCTATATTAAAATATATGTCAATAAATCCATTACATTAATACTTAGAAAGCTGAAGAAGAAACAATTATACGAGGACCGAATTTTGGTTTCATCTGAAATATTTTATAGTAGAATAGAATAACAGAGTTGGAAGGGACCTTGGATGTCTTCAAATCCCTGCCTAGGCAGGAAACCCTACATCACTTCAGACAAATGGTTATCTAACATGTTCTTTAAAAATCCAGTGTTGGAGCATTTACAACTTCTGGAGGTAAGTTCTGGAGTTCAACTGATTAATTGTTCTAACTGTCAGGAAAATTCTCCTTAGTTCTATGTTGATTCTCTCCTTGATTAGTTTCCACCCATTGTTTCTTGTATTACCCACAGGTGCTTTGGAGAATAGCTTGACTCCCTCTTTTTTGGGGCAGCCCCTGGGATATCGGAACACTGCTCTCATGTCACCCCTAGTCCTTCTTTTCATAAGACTAGACATACCCAATTCCAGAAACTGTTCTTCATATGTTTTAGCCTCCAGTCCCCTAATAATCCTTGTTGCTCTTCTCTGCACTCTTTCTAGAATTCCACTTCTTTTTTACATTGTGATGACCAAAACTGGATGCAGTATTCCAAGTGTGGCCTTATCAAGGCATTATAAAGTGGTATTAACACTTCACGTAATCTTGATTCTATCTCTCTGTTTATGCAACCTAGAACTGTGTTGGCTTTTTTGGTAGCTGCAGCACATTTCTGGCTCATGTTTAAATGATTGTCCGCTAGAATTCCAGGATAGTATTTGCATACCAAATTATATACAATGTTCTAAACAGAATAATACTAAATAACAGTTTCTTCAGGCCACTATGAAAAATAATCTTATGCCCTCCATCTTTCGAGTAACATTGATTTCCAAAGCCATCATAGTATTTAAATAATCTCATTTCTTCAAGAGGCAAGAAAATGTTGGAGAAAATAATTTTGGATCAAGTAGCTGGTTTTGCATTCCATAAAGTAGCTTTATGCTTTCATATGTGAAGGAAAAAAACAGGGACATTCTGATGAGCTAAAAAGATTTAACCCAATCCAGACAACGTTTGTATTGAGCCAATTTGGTGTGGTAGTTAAGGTATCAGGCTAGAACCGTAAATTCTAGTTCCAACTAGGCAAAAATCAGCTGGATGATTTGGGCCAGTCACTCTCACCCACCTTTGGAAGAATGCAATGGGAAACTGCTGCTAATTTTTTTGTGCTAAGAATGCTGCAAGGATTAATCCAAAAATTTACAAGAAGTGAGGTCTGACTCAGGTGCATGGGTACCCATGTGCATGCATGAGTGCATGTGTACATACAAACCTAACAAAATAGTGAGGAACCCCTATCTTCTTGGCTTAATAGCACAATGTGTCTTGGACCAATTTGTAACTAATAGAAAGCATGTTATATCAGCCTTCCCTTTTATAATTTTAGTTTTCTTTATTTGATTGGGAATTATGGCAATTTACACTCACCACGTCTGAAAAGTAGGCATATATAAAAGAATGCCAAATGTATATTGTGTTCCTCTCATCTTCTGAACTGATACTTTGCATAACCGCTTAAATTAGAAATTAGACCCCTTAAACTGAAATGTATAGCAACATGAAATGATACTAGTCTTGTCCCTGAAGTTGTATGCACATTTTTCTGAGATTAAATCTCACTAGAGTTATTCAGGAGTAGGATATAGAAGAGTACAATTTAACAGTTCTAAGGTGGTACCTAGATGTTCAAACTAGATCACCAATATTTTTTAATTAATAAGAACCAGTGAAGATCAGAGTTCAAAAGTGAAAGAGAAGGAAAGTTAATCACTTCCTCACCTAAGGCAATTCTGAAGAAGAATTCAGTCAAAATGCTGCAGAAAAGAGCTTGTAAAAGATGATGGGATAACTGCAAGTTTTGCCGCAAAGAGCAAATAGTGTCAAGTGAGTATGGATTTAATCCAGAAAATTGTGCAGGGCTAAGAGGTCAATTCTGTTTTGCAGTGCAGTGGCTTCCATCAGGGTTGCTATTAGTTTAAGAGATCCTAATCATGGATCCCCTTTGCTACCTCTCTGCCTATTACACTGAAGTAAGATAACAGATGGCACTTGATCTGCTAATGAAAACTGCTTTATGAGGCTTCTAGTATTGCTGTCCAATTATATTGTGAAAAGAACACAGTGAAAAGAATGAAAATTGGAGCAATGGGTTGGAAAAACATCAGTTGGAAAAGCTGCAATTTTATATATAATTATACACTACAAAAGTCTCCACTGTGGTTTAGGATATTGTTATTTTTTAATGCAACAAAAAAAAACATTATAAGATAAAATTTCAAGAGAAAGAACTGGGCATGGAAATCTTAAATCCTCACAAAGCAACTGTGCTCTCAAGAAAGCAGTACTGGGAAACAGAATTACAAAAAGTCAATGTCTGCAATGGTTCATTGCTACCATCTCTAACACACAAAAGCTTGGTATACATTTACATATTCTGCTGCTGCCAGTGGACACATGTGCTATTGATAAGGACCCCTACTCTTTATTCTCAAAGGGACTGGCTGAATTAGAGGCAGAAAGGCTGTTGGTTTTAGATCATTCATTTTGGGATAAAATCAAAGTGTGATTTTTTTTCCTTATCCTCTTTAGTTAAAAATATATACGTATAGAGTTGTTGAGATAGACAGTAAACTGCTTTTCTTTCATATTTATAGACCCTTACTGGCATTATTGCCTTTTAATGTAGAAAGAACAAGTTGATACAAAGATTTTGCTTTCCAAATAGTATATTTATGAACATCCCATTTATTCTAAGGGATATATTTCTTCTGTTGATAAGAATGCAAACAATATTATCTTCATTGATGAGTGGGAAACTAGATAGATATTTTGCTCCTGTTAGACTAACTGCATACAACATTTCCCCACCTGCTATTTCTTCCTGCTAAATGATAAACCACTAATTTATTCCTCACCATGAACTTTTGCACTGAAAGAGTCTGAAGCTGAGATACTCGAATGCCTTAATGTTACACACTGTTATAAATATGTTTAGTGTATTCATTACTAGCACTATAACCAGTAAACATCAGTCATTTATTAATATAAGCTGAACTCTGAGCTCATAATTTGAGCTCATATTTTCTTAGTGTGTATCATCTGAGGATAATTGTGTATAGGCTTGGGATAATGGCAACTTCTTTGCTACTGACTTGTAGATTCTCAAGTTACCCAATTATTGTTGTACCAGTATAAATTAGTGAGGGCCAACTTGAGGTTGTCTCAGCATGATTGGGTGATGCTCAAAGATGCCCTCTGGTACATATTGGTAGGGTATGTTTTGAAGCAATAAACAATATTATGCATTGAGTTGGCATGTGTGAAAGTTATTTTTAGATCAGTATTTTTAATGGCTAGAAACATAGAATTTGGCATTGAAATAGTAAGATGCTCTGAGAGATTAATGACTTGATAACATATTATAATGATCACTTAGAACCAAAACTTGAGCCAATAAGGGTGGGGAAGATTATTAATAAAGAGCAGATACTTAGATCAGATGTGGCATTTATCCCTACCTATCAAATCCATTCCAAGGACTATTATTAATGTAATTATTATTAATTTTCAACAGTTTCTCTTTTTATTCAAAAGCCATATTCTTAGTGACAAAATAAGGCAAACTATGAGATACATTGTTATGCATATGGGCAGCATAAGATTTTTATAAGTAAAGAAATCAATTCTTGCTTGAATTTAGATATGAGTACACATATATAATCAATGTTTCCATTGCTACACATTTTTCACTTTTAGTCTTCCAAAGCTTTTCTTTTCATGTATTGTGCCAGATTGATTCTTGCTACTGTCAACATGCATTTTTAAAATTAAATTGCCCTTCATTTATATTCTCTGGGATCATACTTAATAAAAATATATTTGACTTTAATTCAAATTTTATTTTAAGAATTTTCTGAATGTTTGGGTGTAGTTCTTTGTAAAACTAATTTTTTTGTTTGTTTTTGTTTTTATCACAAAATATTCCTTTATTGTGGCATTTTCAACATTTATTCAACATTAATCTCAACAATTGCTGATGTGACTATATACCATCTATAGACCATCCTGTACCACATTTTGTTTTTCTTACTTGAAATAAAAAGTATTTAATGGCAATGCTAGTGGGAAAATCACCAAATTTATACATTACCACTTTTTAACAGATTTTCTCATTTAATCTGCCTCTGTGGATTCTTGTTTTCTTTTGTTTCTTTATACTATAAATATACCTGAAACCCATTGGCTACCTACTCCTTCTACACTTCAAATTCTATTGTTAGGAAATTGTATGCATTCTCTCCATGACAGAGAGGCAGTTGTATTAATTGAGCTTGAGACTAGCTAACCCACCTTTCTTTTTTATGCCTAGCCAAATTTTTGAATTTTACTTCCCACCTCCCAAGGCATTGTGACCATATTGGCTGCTTGTAGACCAGATAGAAGTATTTTAACTTGCTTTCTTTGAGAAACAAAGCACCAATTTCTCATTGGAGTTGTTTTAAAAACAGCAGCAGAAGGAACCATCAGTAAATGCTTCAGCAAAGAACAGGAAGAAGCACAAGTTGAGAACACAACTCTACTCATTACTACAGCTTCCAATGCCTTTTATTTCTTCAGCTTCTGTATTGCAGGGATGCAGCCTCTTAAAGGTACATTCTTCCAGGGAGAACAGTGTGAGACATGATGAATTCATTCAAGTAACCAAAATGCACCAATTGGGTGATTCAGCACTATGCTAAAATAATATCTATGTTTTTAAAATGTGATCTCAAAGCAGTTTTAAATGCAGTGAGTTAATTTGATATGGATCTTGGCTCTCACACTCTGCTAATAATTTTTCTTAAGTTTTCTGACAGTTGAGCCCCTGAGCTTCTGGAGAGCAATATTTTTTTTACAACATACAATCAATCATTCTCTGTTAATGTTATTTTATGTCAACTTCATATATTTAATGAGATTTTAGTTCAGAATTAATTTGAGATAGCAGTCATTCTGATTTTCAGCTTTGAAATATGTTTAGTTACTATAAAGATGGGTTGAGTTCTTTTTCCAGCAGTACTTGTAACAAGAAGTTCCAAAATCTTGACAAAGTGTTTAAGGCTGTTCAGGCTTTTTTTTTTTTGGGTAAATATTCACCACAATTTATTTCTTCTCAGGATGTGACTGGTATAATAAATACATTTATTTCAAGTCTAGAAAGGCTGGTGGCACATTCCAAATTAAATCTGCAAACTAGATGCCTCATTTATAATTGGCTCTGTTGTGCATGAAGGATGAAGAGTGATTGCAGGTGACTGTTCAGTAAGAACCATCTTTAGGCTCTGCCAGGCTGAAGTACTCAACTCAAAAATAAAGCACTGGTAACTGCAGAGCTTGGTCACACACTCATTCCTTGTCTCTCTGTGTTAGCATCAGGAAAACCTAAGAAGGGCCGACAGAGTCAAAGAATTAGAATCAAGAGGATCCATCTGTGATCTGCCTTCTCAAGTGCATTGACCCTATTAAATTTGTTTTCCCTTTCTGACCTTTTGAAAATTAAACTCTTACCCTTTTAGCCATGGACAGTGAAACATGGAGGCAAAATTGTGAGCTAAGTATAAGCTGATCAAAGATTCATTAAGAACAAGTGGCAAATAGCATATCAAGTTAAGTGTACTACACCATTAGTTGGCTAAAAAGAGTGGCTTCAATAAATTGAATTGTCTCCACAGTTTATGCTACAGAAGGAAAGATAAATAGATAAAGCTTTCCAAAGTTGCAGCAACTAGCAAGCAAAACGTGTACTCCATAGGTAATCACTTGGTTTTCAAGATGTTAAGAGTGACTATATACCTTTAACATATTATACATTAGCAAATTTATAACACATTTATAGCACATTTATCATTGCAATGTATATGTTTATTTGTGGTATAAATACCAATAATTCCCTTTATATATATTATAGTTTTCATAATCTGTATTTTCTTAATTAGAAAATAATGGTGGTGAAAGTAGGTGGAAAACAAAAAGGATGATTAGCAGCAAGGTGGATGGACTCAATATTATTGGAAGATCTTTAGGAGTAAAGTTGGGGATAGGTTATCCTAAAGAAAATCTACCAGATGGTTGCTAAAAATTGATGGCATATCAATCAATCAATCAATCAAATAATGTCTGTTTGCCATGAACATATTCATGAGGTTTTCTTGGTGTGATGCAGAAGTGGTTTGTCTTTACCTTCTAGAACTACAGAATGAAAGATAGCATAATCAGATGAAATAATTCTTCCTATACTTCAAATTAAATTCAGGGAGAAATAATCTTTTACGGAATGAAACAGTGGAAGAAACTGCCATGTGAAGTGATAATTTCCCTTTGACATCGTTTCTCTGTTGTTCCTGGCTTTTTTGTATTCTATAAACTTGACCTACACATGCCACTGTACAAATGTTTTCTAGCATTTTCCCTTTCAGCCTACATGCTCTTGGTCTTGTGCAGAGCCAACTTCCTTTCCTAAAAAACAAACAAATCCTTGACTTTGCTACAGACTCAAAGGCATGTCTATGTGTCATTGCTGCTTTGGCTGCTAATGGCTTCTGGATTCAATTTAATGTGTTTGTAACTACCTGTAAAAGATCTCCAATTGAGGAACCATCTATCTCCTGGAATTTCAGAAAGCCCTTAGGACGTTTAGTTTTTAAGTCAAGGTTAATGTGGATATGATTTATCGGTCAAGCTCCTGTCATATATTCATACTGTTTATTGTTTTAATAAACAGTATAATCAAACTCCTGGTAGTGAACAGTGAGTTAGCCTGCAATACTGCATTCTAACCACTGTGCCACCACTCGGTGGTAAATTAAATTAAATTAAATTAACTCTACCACAACTGGCAATCCTCAACTCGGGAAATGATGTAAAAGTGGTAGAGCAGTGATGATATGGCATCACTAGATTTCCTTAAAAATAGACCTTTGAAAATTAGACTTCAAAACTGATAACTAGCTTTCAAAATCTAGCAGGAGAACTGAAAAAAATTCATCTCAGAATCTACCTACAGATTTTCCATTATTGTCCTAAAGTGTTTCTTTTCAATTCATCTCTACCTTCAGTTTTCTTTGGGTAGATAACAAGATCCTCATTATTGCCATATTGATTAGTTTATACTCAGTTGAATTGTGTTCTCTTTCTCTTTTTAATATTTCATTTAATATACCAACCTCCTTCCTTTCCTTTTCAAAAACAATGTTTTTGCCAAAGATTCATATTATTGATAGCATTATAATGGAAAATCTCTATGTTACAAGTAGAATACTATGATGATAGGTCTTACATTTTATAGTAGCAATTTATGGTGTATATCATAATTCAGACAACTATGCTAGAATGCTGATCAAATTAGCATGCTCTTTTTTTGCTAAAATACAGCATAAATTCATTTTTATTGTAATATCTGTTAATGGACACCATTTTTAGAACAAGTAACTTCTATCTTGTGTTATTTTTAACATCTCTTTTTTCAAAAGTATTGAAATGCAGCAGCCTTGCAGCATGCTAAGAGCTACATTTTATTCCCTGATGTGGATGGCTGCCTACTGGCAACTGAGGGCTGAGTTGGCAATAAGGGCCTGATTGTTTTTATACACTACTGCTCCTACTGATATCTTCTCTGCAGCTGCATGTTATACATGCCAACATTAGCATTAAATAGACTCTGACCATTTGGCTTGGGTCATCTAGTCAGATGCCACTAGTTGCCTCAGGCTTTTAAAAAGGTGTGCTGATGTTCCAGACTATTTACAAGATCTTTTCAGAAGCAATCACAGTTGCTTTCAACTGTATGGCCCTTTCTGAATATAGAAAGTCTAAATGCCAGTCTATTAGATAGTTGAAAAGTTTCTCAGTACCTGTGGCAAGTCATGTTTTATGACTCAAGAACATTATGACAGCATCAACAATCTATGAAAACACAGTAGAACATCCAAAACACTGAAATATGTTTTTGAATTCTAATCCTGACATTAATGTGAGAATAACTATTGTATGTGTTCATATGATACATTTTCAAATTTGTTATTTCAAGTTGGACTGTGAATTGGCTTTACTAACTTTTATAAATCAATACCGGTGATTTATTTATAATGAATTTAAACTGAGGATAGTAAAGTATATTAATTCCAATGAATATGGGAAAAAATGACAATTTCTTCAAAACAAGTACCATATTTTTTGGAGTATAAGACACACCAGAGTATAAGACGCACCTTAATTTTGAGGGAGGAAAACAAGAAAAAAACATTTCTGCCTCTGCATACTAACATCAGGATCAGGAGCGTCCTCACGTCTACTCAGATATTGATAATGAGCAGCACAGATCTCTTTATCTGTTTAAAACAAACTGTATCACCATACGCACATTTAACTGGAGTGGCTGGGGTGGGGGATGATT
>JANHFT010003989.1:49293-64469 GCA_032467955.1 Pseudoxenodon macrops
AATGGGCGATCAGGATATGCCTGGGGATAAGGGGGAAGACATCAGGATATACCTGGGGGGGGGATATGGGGAAGACAATAGAACACAACAATTTTAGTTACCACAAAGAGTGACTGATACGCGGGGCATGCTGCATGTGCGTGGGGCATGCTTCATGTGTGCGGGGCATGCTTCATGTGTGCGGGGCATGCTGCATGTGTGCGGGGCATGCTGCATAATTTAGACAACTTTCTTTTGTTACAAGAAGCATGATTTCAGTCTGGGGACAACCCTAGCATAGGGAATATTGTGTCTAGGAAGAAGAATAAAAGGTAAAGTTGATGAATTAACAAATGAAAGAAAGGGAAAAAATGGATATTTTCTGTGTTTCTACAGTGTAACTAAAACAAAAACAAAGAATGTAATTAGAAGGAACTGGACTATTCAAAGAACAAGTAATATATGGAAATGGTGATTGGTGAGTGTTTGTTAGAAAACTTTCCTTTAAAATTCATGGTGTCAAACTTGATTTCATTGAGGACCACATCAAGGTGCTTGACTTTGGGGGAGCTGGGAGGTATGGCCATGGTGAACATGGCCAGCTAGATGTTACTTGTGTCAGGAAGGGGTGGGTTCTAACTTACCTCACCGCCGGTTGGCTGCCTGCCGCACCGTGTGGGCGGGCCTCATGGGCGCACACGTGCGCAGTAGAAAAAAAACCTGAAAAATTCCAAAAAAGGCTGAAAACAGGATGGCGATGCATGCGCAGAAGAAAAAAACTGAGTTTTTTTAAACCCCCCCAAAAAAAGATGCCACCATCCACAGACCAGAACCATCTCCGTGATGTCACCAGAGGCTTATTACCTACTTGGTAGAACTGGTCCGAACCAGTAGGGACCTACCTCTGGTGTCAGGGGCTCCTGTGGTGGCCTGTGTGCTCTGCCAGCGAAAATGGACTCTTGAGATCTTCTTACAGCTTCCTGCAATCCTCTCCCAGGGAAAACAGAGCTTGGGAACAGCCCTCCCGAACTCTATTTTCCCTGGTAGAGGTACTGCAGGCCGGTCCTTCACTGTTTCAAGGGTGGCCTCATGGGCCAGATCTAAGCATCCTGAAGACTGCATCCAGCCCACAGGACTTGAGTTTGACACCCCTGGTTTAAACAAAACAGTCTGATTTTGGATCAATGTGCGACGTAACTAAGCCCTTTAGGAAGGTGGTAGAAAGACGTTCCCGTCCACCTGAATTTTTTTAAAAATCATGTCTGTTAGTCTGTTCTTCTATCTCTGTCGCCAAGCATCCTTTTTTAGCTTTGCTAATCTGCTTTGGGATCTACAGAGCATCCTCCATTGCTAGGATTGCCTTTTGGCTTTCCTCATCATGGTAGCTATTTCCTCTGCTAACCATTTTGTGTGTGCTTTAAAAATTCCAAATGTTTGCTTGATAAGAAAGCTTGCCTAGTGCATCTTACAGCTTATTCAACACATGATAGTTAACAAAATAGTGTTTTAGTAAACGTATGATTCAAGCCTCAGGCTAGCCTTGTGCAGACTTCCCTTAACTTTTTCACATGAGCTTTATTAGTTATTTAATAACTATTTTATTAGTGTGAAGCAAAATACATTTCCTCTGTGAAAGGCAGAAGCCTATAAAGCAATGGCTGCCCAAAGGCCTTAAATCTAGCAGGAACCTTGCTCAATTTGCTTGACATCATTTCATTAATTACAGAAGGAAATTGGATCAGGACTTAAGTTGCCACCTAAATGACTTAATAATATTTCAGGACCAGACAGCATAGTGAGATGGTTGCATAAATGATATCTTCTAATTTTCTAAACTATGATGCATGTCAGTTTTCAAACCTGAGATGCATAATGATTTTTTCATGGCAAGGCAGACTCAGAATTACAGCAGGTAATTCACAATGGAAGGGAACAGTATGGTTTGTAATATAAATTTCAATTGAGGAGGATAAGGGATAAAGGAAATCAGAATCATGAGGGGAAAAAGTAAGAGAGAACTATCCATAGTATTTTCTCAGTTGTAATAGCTAAATCTTGTATGCTACTTTCACATAAAACATTTCAGGTGCATTATATTCTTTCAGACATTATAATTGAGCATTAATAAATAGCATTGACATTGCTGAAACTAAAGTTAAAGTGATGCTCATGACATACATATGAGATTAAAACCTCGAGATTTATGGATTAATAGTTTAGCCCTTTATTCTGGTTTTTCAGGCTGCTGGAGATCCCTTGCTCTTAACAATATTTGATGATCAGCTAAGATTATTTGTTGAATTTTTTTTTGGTATTATATCCTAATACGAAGGCTGAATTTTGAACTTAATATTACTGTACTTATTTCAACACAGATCAACTGGGAGTGGGTTTCAGTTCCTGGGCAATCATGGCAGAATAAATACTAGAAAGGATAAGATTTGGCTAATGGTCAAGGACAGGTAGTTTTCATTTCTGAAGTTGATTTTCTTCTTCTTTTCCATAAAACTTCTTGGGATGTCTATATGACCACATAGCATCATATAGAAGAAGAAGAAATAATAAAAGGTTTATAGGAATTTTAAAAAAATCTATACCGTATTTTTAGAGTATAAGATGCACCTTAATTTTGAGGGAGGAAAACAAGAAAAAAATTCTGCCTCTGCATACTAGCATCAGGATCATGCCTACTCAGATTTTGATAATGAGCAGCACAAATCTCTTTATCTGTTTAAAGCAAACTGTATCACCCTACGCACATTTAACTGGAGTGGGTGGGGTGGGGGATAACTTTCATGGGGGCAGAAGAGGGACATCCCCGTCTTCCTACTTATAGCCGTAGGCATTGAAAGGCTGGCTTCCTCTCAGCAAGGCCCGATAGAGATGCAGCACTTCAGTCCTCCTGGACGCTGCTGTCTCTTAAAATGGTGCCGGGCTTCCCGGCAAGCCCCCTGCGCCTTTGCTGCCTCAATCAGCCTGATTCCGCAAGTGGCCCAGGGAAGTACAGAGGTCATGACTCTGTTGGCGAAGGTGGCTGTGCATGGGGTGTAAGGCAAGGCGCTGCCACTCAAAAACACTGTTGCCATGATTTCTTCATGGAGGGACCCTGCCGCTGCCTTTCAGTCTCCTGGCATCCTTCCTCTTCCTCTTCCTCTTCTTCTTCCGCAGTTAAAGCCCTCTGGCAGTTAAACCTCATGGTGCAGCAGTGCTGGGTACTGTGGCGAGGACTCCAAGGACAACCCCCTCAAAGCAGCAGTCAAGGGGTGAGCAGCTCTCATTGGCCACACACCCCATTTTTGGATTTGGAGAGGGGATCGTAGCACTGCAGCCTCTATATGCTTTCCTCCCCCAATCCAAAAACGGAGCATGCAGCTGGCTTTGCCACCTGAGAATGATTTACTCCCTGGTTCCTTGATGCATATTGCTGGCTGCACACCCTATTTTTGGAATCAGGAAGGAAAGCGTTTTTGGGCAGCAGCACTGCGATCCCCTCCCCGATTCCAAAAACCACCTGAAAACGATTTCCTTCCCGGCAATCTCTGCTGCCTGGAGATCTCTGCTGCCTCCCCGATTCCAAATACGTGTGGAGGCAAAAAAAAGAGCATCACATTTTCGGGTGGCTCCAGGCAGCAGAGATCATGGCAACAGTGTTTTTGGGTTGCAGCGCCTTGCCTTATACCCCCTGCGCAGCCACGTTCGCCAACGGAGTCCCGACCTCCATGCTTCCCTGGGCCACTTGAGGAATCAGGCTGACTGAGGCAGCAAAGGTGCAGGGGGCTTGCCAGGAAACCCAGCACCGTTTTAAGAGATGGCAGCATCCAGGAAGACTTAAGTGCTGCGTCTCGGGAGCGGAGCGAGGATCCTGCCTGGAACTACCCAAAAATGTGACGCACGGGGCTACATTCGGAGTATAAGACACACCCAGATTTTGGCCCTCTTTTTGAGGGTAAAAAGGTGCGTCTCATACTCCGAAAAATACATAAGCTCTTCTTCTTTTCCAGGAGTGAAAGAAGAAGGAGAAGGAAAAAGGGAAGAGGACAAAGAAACAACTACTACTCTTGTGCAAAAGTATCCTTTATTATTTTTCTACAAATCTTCAGGTAAAGTTGTCATAGTACTTAAAACCTTGAATGAACTGTCCACAGAGGACAGACATACCCATTGTTGAACATGTGGAACAATTCAGACAGTGATACATGTTTGCACCCTGAACTCCGTTTTAGCAAAATACAACAAAGGCTGCAACGATGAGTCCAAAATTTCACAATATATTAGAAACTTTATCTAGTCATTGTAAATGCATTGTTTTATTATTAATTGCTACTTTATATTAGTTATTGTGATTTCATTTAAAATATTTTTAGGCTTTAATTTTTTTAAATTTGATTAAAGTGGTAAAGAAAACAAAGATTTTTAAAAACCTTTTTGTTACTTAACTTGGTGTAAATAAAATTAATATATTAAAATTATCACCTGCATTGGATAAACCATTCCATATGATTTCTGCTAGAACTCTATTGAATAGTCTTAACAATATATAGAAGAAGCTTCCCTCATTCCATCCCATGAAAGGATAAGCTTTTTGCTAGTAGAAAGTAATAATTAAATTCTGCCCATTAAGTTCATAAATTATATTAGACAGCCTGAAAAACGAGGAAGGTGGAGAAGTAAGAAGTATAGTGAACCAGATTTATTTTTATTTATCTTATTTATTAAATTTTTATGCTACCTACCTTACATACAGTGATCCTTAATTTAATATTGGAAAATAGAACTGCTTCCTATTTTGACCTTAGCTATTTTTCTCTTTTCTCTATAAAGTATGATTTCCTAAGCTGTTCTATTTTAATTGATAATTAATTGAAATTAATCAGAGTTTTAGAAACAACACGAACTTTTAATATTAAAACATGTGGGTTGAACAGTTTTCTAAGTGCCAGGTGTTTAAGTTCCAAAAGCTTACGAAAGAATATAAATTATTTAGCTTCTAGTTCTAGGTTTCTATAGCAACTGTATTATCTCCAACAAAGTCAATTCTATCATATCACTATAGATTCAACTAGAGGTTTTCTATTATTTTAATCTGGAATGGTATTTTTTAAAAACTGATATTTTTACCCTTTAGTAACCTAGGATTGATTTATAAGTCTAAGATAATATCATTATTTAATAAAACACTGTCATCATTTGAAAATTCTTTAAACCTTGCCTGCAATAGTAAATAATTGCTATAATTACGTTTATTTTTTTCTGCTCTTAAATAATCTTGAAATTGATCAGAAAACAAGAGTCAAGAAATCAGCCATAATGTTGATGGAACTTTATCTGTATAGCAAAGCAACGTAGACCTCTGGCCTTGTTGAGTTATCCCAATTTTACTATTCACTTTAATATTACTTGAGGAGATAGCAACTTTGTCAGAATAAGACTTTTTCAGTCAAGAAAGGCTCTTATATTCTGGAACTTCAGCAAAGAATCCAGAATTTTACTGACAATTATGCTTCTGAATCTCTGGATGAAAAGCCCTGTCAAAGCTTCAAGGAGAAAAGGTTCCTGAGGCACTGCAAATAGAAAGATACCTGCCTATGTCATGAATAGGAAGAAAGGGGAGGTGACGGAGAATGGAAACAATTCTGCCAGAAACAGGCTTGAAGACACTACAATGGACGATGAAGCATTGAGCAAAAAGGTGAAGAAACAGGGGACACAGATTGTGTTTTCTTCTCTGTTTTTTTTGTAAAAGAATATCATGGAATGTGAAAATCATTGGGCATAGTGTCATTATCAAAACCCTGTCTTTTTGTATGGGTCATGACACAATGCCATCATTTTGTAATGTTAGAACAATGAAATACAGGTAGTTCTGTTGCTAACTGAGTCATTTGTTAAGTGTTGCCTTTTATGACCTTTTTTGCCACAGCTGTTAAGCAAATCACTGCAATTGTTAAGTTAATAAGACAGTTGTTACGTTTCTGCCTTTCCCATTGACTTTGCTTGTCAGGAGGTTGAAAAGGTGGATCACATAACCCTGGGATACTGCAACAGTCAAAAATATGAGTCAGTTGCCAAGCATCTGAATTTTGAACACATGGCCAGATGTCCAAGGTCTCTTCCAACTCTGTTGTACTTTTACTATTTCATCAACAAATATAGCAATATACATTTTATCTATTATCCTCAATATCTACGATGTATGTGACAGATGAGTATAGACCACCCATCAGCATACATGAAAATTAAACGTCAGCTATAGCTAAATTGTCACAGTTTATATAGCTGTGCTGTTACATAGTTCCTTTCTAGTCTATAGCACAAAATCAGATTTTTAACACGTTTTCCTCCCTTGAGAATTAGAATGTAATCATCAGTAATATGGTACCAAGTGTTTGTGAAGGAAATTAAAGCTCATGGCTGAGATATTTTATAGATGTGCAAGGCTGAGCTTTTGGAAAAATGTAATCTAATTTTCATGATTTTTTTTTTAAATGAAGAGGTCTCCTCTTTCAGGCATGACACTTTGCACTGTTCAGCTGTAAAATATGTCCTCTTATTATTTGATACCTAACTAAAACTTCATACCTCATGACAGAATGATTCAAATTATTCAGCATTCAAAACCACTGCTTATTTAAGAGTTTTGTTTTATGTGCTTATATACATGACATTAGATGAGCCTTGGGATAATAGGCTCAGTTGGAGTCATTACAATATATAAATAAAAATAGAGTAACATTGTCTTTCTATTCCCTATGTAAAATAGAAATGCTGCTCTGGAGGAAAATCCTTGTGAGCCAAATGAGAGAATCATTACAGTTATATTTATTGTTTCAGTGTTCTGAGATATTAAATTGAAAGAATGCTTAGCTTTTTCATTATTTTCCTTTACTGTGAATTCAAATGCCTTATGTATAGAAACAATCCTATCCAAAATGATCTCATCATGATAGAATATTTTTGTCCATTGTATCAATTTGTATGTGCCCAAACAAGATGCAACACTTAAAATAACATTAACTGAAAATATGCTAATATGACTAGAACAGTCAAGATTTTCTCTGATTTCCCCCCAACATCATTTCATCCTTAATTCACTTGGAAAAGTGTCCATATTCTTCCTGAAAGATCATAAGATTATGTGAAGAATAATTTATGGAGACATTAGCATATTTAACATTTCCTGCTCTTTCATTTTGCTTTTCTTTTTTTATTGTATTTTTGTCTTGTCATAGCAGATTTGTGCCCAGTAAGACCTCATTTTCATGCTAAGAATTGGAATCGCCTCAATACTTGATGGAGAAAAAGAAAAATTTCTATGTCTAAGATGCTTTATATGGCTTTCGTTTGACAATTCTAAGGTATTTTATTCATTTGGAGCATAAAGAAAGTTATGCAGCAGGCAGAATCTAAGTGCCAGAGTCCACTCTAACAACATTGCCAAAAAAAAGAACTAAGAGTTGTTAATCTAATCTTGGTAGCTTCTTCTCTGGCAATATTACACTACTAACTAGAGCATACAAAACATTTGCTAGACCAATTCTCAAATATAGCTCCCCTGTCTGGAACCCACACTGCATATCCAACATTAATACAATTAAGAGAGTCCAGAAATATTTCAAGAGTCTTCCACCCCTCTGCTCACAACAGAATACCTTATACCACCAGACTTGACATTTTGGGCTTAGACAACTTAGAACTATGCTGTCTTCAGTGTGATCTAAATGTAGTTCATAAAATTATCTACCACTTTGTCATATCTGTCTATGACTACTTCAGCTTCAACCACAACAATACACGACCACACAATAGATACAAACTTAATGTAAACCACTCCAAACTAGATTGCAGAAAATACAACTTCAGCAACAGAGTGATCAATGCCTGGAATGCACTACCTGACTCTGTGGTTTCATGCCCAAACCCAAAAAACTTTAACCTTAGACTGTCTACTGTCGATCTCACCCCATTCCTAAGAGGTCTTTAAGGGGCGTGCATAAGTGCACTATTGTGCCTACCATCCAGACATGGGTTCCTATCAGTTCTAACTGGTTTTATAGAACCGTTAGTAACTTGGCGATGGAGTCACGGACCCAGTTCCTTTGGTGTCTCCATGGGCACCACCATTTTGAATTTTGCTTCTGCGCATTTTTATTGCTGCATGCACACACATGCACACTTTGTGTGTGTGCACAAGGCGCAACCCTGAGTAAAGTGGCAGAAAAATGATTTACAACTCAACTCTGCTACCGTCCCTGTCTTACGGTCCTATTGTCCTCATTTATCTGTACTTACTTTGTTTGTTTATATTTATACCTGCTATCTTATACGTTTGACAAATGAATAAATAAATAAAAAAAGAAACAACCACCATTTTCAGGATCAGACTGCTTATGATTGTTTTTGACTCAAATCTTATGTAAAATGCTTGTGAAATCTTTAGAAGAATTCTATTCTTCACAATTTTAATGGTTATGGATTTTTGGCCCATATTCTAAGAAAACTAGGAAATGAAAACTTCAGACTTCTTTGTAGTTTTTTTTTAATTTTGGTTTTGTTTAACCTTTTCTCATTTAGTTTTCTGAAAATAAGTCACTACCTTCAAGATCTTTTTCCCCCCAACTTCCCAATCTAGCCTATTTTCTGTTTTTCATTAGCATTTAAAGCTTTAAGATTATTTAGCTTTCACATTTAGTAACTAGGTATTACTACAAATTATGGGAATAAGCATTAAACTTGATACTTATAGAAAATGAAAATACTGGTGTTTTTCCCCCCAGTTTTGGTATCCACAAAAATAGTGTAATTCTGTGAGTTTGCAGCCATAAAAGGCATGTATAAAGTCTACAGATGAAGAAATGACATGAGGACCAATGGATTATTTCTATGTCCTTTCACTGAGTTCTTCTACTCCACTCCACTGTTTAATCTTAATTTTCTCCTAAAGTAGCTGTGAATTCAACAGTTTTGAATTCAGTAGAATTTTTCAAAAGAAAGATTCTGAAAAAACATCTTGCTTTAATAAGTCTGAGCATACAAGCTTCTTTTCAAAAGATCTTTCTTATTAGTTGTTGGAAATGCTTCAACATTGAGATAAGCATATTGCAACATTTTTGGGGAAGTTTCCACTTTTAAAATCTGTCCTTGGAAGACCACTTTGAAACATGAGGCAGCAGGAAAAGTAAGTCCAGAAAAATAATTTAAAAAAATTAGCTGAGAATTGTTGTGAAAAAGTAGAGGTCAATCCTGTAAGCAGTAACAGTAAAGGTTTCCCTGTCCAATTGTGTCAGACTCTAAGGCATGTTGCTCATCTCTGTTTCTTGGCTGAGGATCCAGCATTGTCCAAAGACATTTTCCAGTCATATGTTCAATATGCCAAAGGCACACAGAACACTGTTACCTTCCCACAAAAGTGGTACCTATTAATCTACTCACATTTTGCATGCTTCCAGATTTCTAAATGGTCAGGAATAGGAGCTCATGGGTGGCTCTTGGGTCTCAAACCTTTCCAGCTGACAAGCACAACTTCTTTAACTGCCATTGTGCCCCTTAAACCTTGTAAGTATTGTGCTTGATAAAGAACAAGAATTACCATATATCCACTGGAGAAGTCTCCATCAAGATCTAAATAGTTTCAGAGGATTTAATTTGAAACGGAGAGCTTTCTCAATCCATGAGTACTATAATCAAAGTTAATTTTTTCCAATGCAATGATTTGGAGTAAGCAGAAATAGTAAATATATTTTTAAAACTGTTTCTATTTTGACTTCACCCACATGATTGGCAATCTAAGTTGAAAAGAAACTTGAGAGGTAGGATTCTAGAATCACTGAACTGGAAGTTAAAAGTCCATGTGCCTACTGATGCAGGAAATCCATTACTGCAATACCCCTATATTGGCATGAATGATGTAGATTAAGAGAATGGGCATTAGTTTAGAGTGAGTTTGCTTATTACAAGGGGAGAGAAATGAGTATGTTTTCTAGCTTCACTAAAATGTTCATCCAGCGATGATGAATAATTCTTTTCAAAGGTAAAATGCTCAATATTCAGATGATTAGTTAAGTTAATAATCTCAATCTCATCAAAAGGAAAATATATTCTAAAACCGCACAGGAATCACATTATCTTTAATTTTTGTCAGTTTGATTTTTTCATGTGACATCAAGAAAGTAATACAATAGCCAATTACATTCCAATTTAAGATCACAATAAAATATCGCTATTTGCATGGCTACTTTAATTTGTGAAGTTGCTCTCTTATTAATCAGACTCATGGAAAATAGCTTTATTCATGAGTCATAGTTACAACAGCAGCAAAGGACCTCCTTTAGTCAATCATAGCATTCCTCTGATGATTAAATGCTGAGGAAAATCAATTGAAGGGTGCCTCTATCACAGTAATATTATCATGCTCATTTAAATGACTATTTAGTTTGATCCAAAAAAAGTATGGATTATTATTTTAACCATTGTGATACATATATCCTACTAAAACAAAGGAGGCAAAGTTGCAGTCATTCTTTTAGCAAATCTAAGAGGATAAAATAAGCCCTATTCTAATAACAATCGTATAATTTACATTCAAATGACTTTTTATGTAATAGTATGTGGGAGTGACCTTGGGAAACAAGGAACAGAGCCACAGCTAGGCAAACACTTTATAAGAGGCAACTTAATCCACAAAAGGAATATGGATGTGGCAAATATCATAAAAGGGACTTTTCCTAGTTTCTTAGGCTGCAAGGGTGATGGGGGAGAAATGTATTTTCAGACTTGCAAGATGCTGTTAATATAGCTTTAAAATAAAATAAAATTAGCTCATCTGGTCATGTTTCCTGTCTGGACTGTTATACAAGAATAGGATCTATTTGAGTATATCGCTTTGTATGTTTTATAAGAAATAAGTAAAACATATCAAAAATCTAATCCAATTTTTATTAAAGCTGGTATTAATTAAATATAGATAATTTGAATAATTTGAATATTATATGACACCCACGTAGTATACAAAATTACAACTTATGGTATTTTCATAACCCTACTCAGGTGGTTTTGATTATATCAAATGTACTTAGAAGACTTCAGTTGCTGAGGTACCATCATGAGGCATTGCTATTGTAATGAATATTTGTTTCTTTTTATTTTTATTTGTGTCTTTGATTCAGTGTTGACTCCTACTGACTGTCTGGGCAAGTCTCTGCAGTTTTCTGGGTGAGATTTCAGAGGTGGTTTGCCATTGCATTCTTCCTAAGGTTGAGTGACTGGCCCATGGTAGTTCTGTGCCTTAGGTGAGACTAGAATAAATTTTTTCCTGTTTCTAGCCTGGTGCCTTAATCACTACACCAGACTGGCTCTGTACTAAAGAGTAGGGTTCTGTAAATATTCAGTGGGGTACAGATAGTCCGTGAGTTAAAACAACTTTTTAAATGATCAATTGTATGATGGATTTTTAAAAAGTTACTTATCACCCATTCTCAAAGTTACAATATCAGTCACATATCTGGGCAATTGACTTGCAATTGCCTTGTAATTGACAGTTGCAGCCTTACACAGTCAAGTCACAGTGATTTGCAACATTGTTTTGCTAGCAGAAAATGACAAAAAGCATCATTTGAGTTTGCTGGATTCACTTAACAACCATGTTTTCTTATCCATCACATGATTCTCTTAATGACCACAGTGACTCAGTTTTTCTTCATCATAAAAATGGTATGTTCATCATAAAAACAGTCACATAGTGCCCCAATTTACAACCACAACTACTTACAACTATCAGTCCATGTCCATTGTGGTCAACAGTCAAGCGGCACCAGTACTTCAATGAGGCTTTGATCAAGGTGCTTCTTCAAAATAAAACAGATTACCGGTACATGCTTCTTGTTGTTGAGGAAAAACATCCGTGTCATTTGACTTGGTACTACTGGCTTCCATGAAGCTGCTATTAGTAAAGAGAAGCCTTGAGTTAGATTATCTCTGTTAGCTTTTTTGTTTTTGAGAATTCTTATAAAGGTCATCATTGTTATATATAGTAGGTTTTAATACTGATTTAACAGATATTTTTCTAAGATAAATCCTATAAAATACCTTACACATGCTAATATTTCACATGGAGTCTTAGCCACTGTAAGTAAAATGCCAATTTACTGCAATGATATTAAATAATCACGTGACAACTTTGTAATTAATTTTTTCTTAGAATTGGGAAGGAACCATTGATAAAGCCTCTATTCAAGCTCTAAAATGTATGATTAAAGTACGCTTAATTGAAAAAACAAAGTTTCATAATTCTGGTTTCATTAAATATTATCCTTATTAGAAAGAGATGAATCTGCAACTTATTATAACTGGCCATAATGCACATTTTTTTGTATGTACTGTAGTTCTGCAGCTTTTGGGAGATTATTAATATTCTCAATCAGTTTTTTGCATGTAATTTGAGAGTAATTGTACACAATAATCTTTTGATGACTAGTTGATATAACTATCACCCTATTTTATTATTACTGACTTGGGAAAACCATTAGCTTTTCTTAAATAAGACTTTGTTAAAAATAGTGCTTTATTATAACAAAGAAGTTAAGCATGTAAAAGCATTTCATGAAACCATGGACAGACTTCTAAGAAAGCAAAGTGTATCACAATATCATGCATTCAGGAAACTGAATATCTTGTTTATCATTGCTTTATTAATGCAGACGATTTATATGAACATGTTACAAAGTTGATGACAAAGGCTTTTAGAACTTTTAGTTCAATACAGATCCTTTGACTTTGATTATTTCCATTTCTTCAAATGTTGATTTTAAAAAATTCCACAGCATTTGCAAGTGGTCATAGAAATTCCTTTAATGAGATTTTAAAAAAAATTAAGTATCCAGTGTATTTTCAACACAAAGGGGTGAAACAACCAAACCTGCAGTTCAGTCATTCTAAGATCTTTTAGATGTACATGTCAGGGATATCCTTTTATTAACTAGTCTAGAACAGAGGTGTCAAACTCAAGGCCCAGGGGCCAGATCCGGCCCACGGGGTGCTTAGATCTGGCCTGCAGGGCTACCCTGGAAACTCCAAAGGACTGACCCATGGTGCCTCTGCCAGCAAAAATGAAGGCCCTCCCGAGCTCCATTTTCACTGGCAGAGGGTTGCAGGAGACCATTGCAGGTCAAGACAGCTCGAGAGACCGTTTTCTCTGGCAGAATGCTCAGGCCACCACAGATACCCCCAACACGAGTGACATTGATCTGGCCATGCGCACCCTGGCCAGGCCCACAATGAAATTGAGTTTGACACCCCGGTCTAGAAAATCTCAGGAATTCTATTAAAAATAATAACAACAGCAGCAGCAACAACAACAAAAAACCCAAGTCTTCAAGCAGTGCTGACCAGTTCACCTTCATAACACAAAACAAGAGGATATCCACTGGCTAATTTTCAAAGGTTTATTACAGAGAATTTTTTTGTAGATATTTTAATTAGAAAATATGGAAGGATATCTTCATACATATTAATCAAAACTAAAATTTGCAGTCCAAGATCCATGGACATTGCAGCAACCTGCATAGCAGTTTTGAAATATATGTACTCATATATCAGTAGATATCATGAATCTGTTTTATTATGGTAATCAATGATGAAGAAACTGGTTTAGGTAGAGTTGAATTTTACTCTTAAGTGGCAAAATAGATGCAAATATCCTCAACTGTAACATAGATGTTCTTTTGTCGTGTTCTCTTTGCCTTTATGGCAAGAGGGACAAGCTGAAACTATAACTAATCATTTGACCAAAAAAAAGAAAGGACTATTGCCCACCATGACCAAAGGCAGAATGAAAGTGATTAGAGGTAAAAAAGTTTTCACAAAGTAACTGGGTGACAGGCATCCAATCCCATCAGTGTTTTTCACTTGCTAAGAAGAAAAAAATACTATTTACAGACCCTCTAGTTCTAAAAAGCTTTCTTAACAATCAAATGTTTCCTTACACTAGTGGACTTATCCAATTTCCCCTATATAGCAAACCAGTGCCTAGAAATTCCATTCCATAATTTAAAAATCCTTATGAAAGATCTTATTTTTCTAATGTTCTTGGATCCTCTTCCTTTGTAAGCCAGAACCTAAGGTTCATTGTTTCAATAAAGTATGACCTTCTTCCTTATAATTATGCTTCAACTTTGTATCCACAACATAAGTGCTGTGATGTCTCCTATAAATGTTCTTAAAGTTCCAAGTATGCTCACTACTCTCACAAGGATGTGGAGCCTTTATTTTAGATATATTTAGGCATAAATTCCTCATATTCCATCTTAAATAGCAGTGAAACATAAAGTAATGTCAGTCTTACTTTGGAAATGTATATCCCGTGAGCACAACCCATGCATAAATCTCCTCCAATGTTTTTTGTCTCCTTCATTTCTATACTCACAGCACTCTGGGGTCAGCCACCTTCAATGATTAACTCAATTTGTAAGACAAAATGCATTTTCTTTTTCTGATTTCCATGTAAAATATTATTAGATAATATTAAGATTAGGAGTAAGACTGGATAAAATTGGAGACAATGTCTGGAAAGGGAAAAAATAAAATAAAAAAGAATGGATGGAGTTGAAGAAGAAATGCAGAGATTCTGCTTATATTCACCCTACTTCACCGAAATATAGCATAAGCATCTATGAACTCTTGTTACTGAGAAAAATATGTACACATGAAAGTTGTATTTCATTAGTGTCAATCTATTAACTCATCTACAGAACTATGGGAATTATGCTGAATTATTCAATTATTACAGCAAAAACCATACCCTTTTTTAATGCATGAGTTTGCATAAATGTCTGAATTTTGTCAAAATGATTTAGGTGCCCTATCATATACCTAGCTCTAGATAAGCAACTGACCAAAATCAGTTGTAGGTCACTGGATGATTTAAACAGACCAACAAATATTTCTAACTCCCAATAGCTTAACAGTATGACAATACTGCATTTTCTCCATTTTCTTACATTACACAAATATGTTAATTAAATGAAGAATATTTAAGTTGCCAAAAAGTGTTTTTTCTGTGATTGGATCATGTCTTTTAAGTTTTAGTACTGAAAACATGTATTTTCACTAATTTTTTAAAAATAATATCTTTTTCACCAAGCTAGGATTGGTGGATAGAATAGAATAGAATAGAATTCTTTATTGGCCAAGTGTGATTGGACACA
>JANHFT010003989.1:64569-80993 GCA_032467955.1 Pseudoxenodon macrops
ATGACCCTGGAAGGACATGACTTGCAAATGGGTTGGCACGCATTTCCTTGGTATGGGAAACATAATGTACACAAATACTTTCAATTGTATAAGAAATGCATTATTATTGGTGTGGGAGAAAATCAAAAGGCAACAATATATAAAGGTTCCAGTGTGGCTATCAACAATGGAAGCATTGATAAATCCAAATGTTATTAAAACAGGTACTTTGGTTAGATATAAGGACATTTTAAACGAGGAAGGGGGGTTAAGGAAAAGAGAAGAGTTGAGTAAGATAGGAATTGATATATCCTGGTATGCATACTTACAGATAAAATCTAGATATGATAAAGGTGTGAAACTACAAGGGTTTTATATGGAATTAACAGAATTAGACAAGATTTTAACAGGAGTAGATGAAAAATTAATTAAAATTATATAATTATATTCTGGGTATAAACCTTGAGGAAGAGCAAGTAAAAGAAACAATTGTTTGGGCAAAGAACTTTAACCAAAGAATAGAATTACAATAGAATTATAAAAATGGCAGAAATTATGGGATGTTAACTACAAACTAACAATTTCAACTGCATATAAAGAACATTTGTATAAGATGTTCTATAGATGGCACTTATGTCCGGCAAGACTGGCAAGAATGTTCAAGGATAGATCGACGTAATGCTAGAAATGTCATCAACTATCGGGATCATATTATCACATGTAGTAGACTTGTAAAAATGCTAAAATGTATTGGAACAAAATTAAGGCATAGGTGGAAGAGATGTTACAACAATATATTGAATTAAGACCAGAAATATTTCTGTAGGAATAATACCAGAGAAGTATGGAAAAATGAATATATATTTGATGATACAGATGTCAACTGCAGCTAGAATTGTATATGCTCAATATTGGAAAAATGAAGAATTACTGAGGATGAAAAAGTGATAAGGAAAATATTAGAATGTGCGTAAAATGAATAGATTAATATTAGCAATTAAAGATGAAGAATAGAGAGAATATTATACGGTTTGAGAGTTATTTTACAAATGGATAGATGGGAAGAAAAGAGTTTGGGGGAGTTAGGTTGAGATGGTTATAGGTGTAATATATTAAGAAGAAAGAGAGAGGGAATTTAAAAATAGAGAATAATAAACGTGTATAAGATTAAAATGTGTATAACCAGACGATACACTGCTGATGAAAGAAATATGTGTATGTGTGTTTTGTACGTCTAATAAAAAATAAAAAATGTTTTTTTTTTTTTAAAAAAAGCAGGAGAATCACCCTTAAACAGTCACAGAATCACTTCTGGGGGCAACTCATTCCACTAGTTAATTGATCTGGGATTATAGAATGACAGAGCTGGAAGGGATCTCAGAGGTCCTCTAGTCTAACCCTGCTCAGGCAGGAAATCCTAAAACAAATGGCTGTCCAGTCTCTTCTGGAAATCCTCCAGTGATGAAGAACCCACAGGTTCTGGTGGCAAGGTGTTCCACCGGTTCATTGTCCTCCCTGTTAGGAAAATTCTCCTTATTTCTAGCTTGGATCTCTCTTCCTTAAGCTTCCATCCGCCACGTCTTGTCTTTCACTCAAGAGCAGCATTCTCACAAGGTTTGAGGAACCCCAACCCAGTCTCCGCTTCCTTCCCACTTCTGAGGTTTCACCCCCATCTTGAAGAAAAGGGAGGCTGAGAATCCACTCATTTTATTCGTGACTCATTTATTAAATTTCTGCAGCATCCATCTCACCTATGCGGCCCTGGGCCGTTTGCAACAAAACCCTAGAAACCCCTGAATAAAAGCAGAGATTAAAAACAAAAACAAAAAACAGAGTTGAAATTGATCAGTTTTGTGCATTTCGGATGAACCCACTCAGCCCCCCCCCACTTACGATTTGGTGGCGGTGTTGAGTTGAACGTTGCACAGCTCCCGTGGGCTCCGCAGGATTGTGGTCACCTCGCAGGAAGGGGAGAGAAGAGGTGTTTGATTTGCCCCTCCCCGGCTGAGTCGCTGCCAATGGTTGAGGAGGCATCTGAGCGGTGGCACTGGGGCAGGGCGGGCACCGTCCAAGGTGACAATGGATGAGGGGCCACAAGGAGGACGGAGCAAGCAAACCATTCTTATTGGGACCCCTCCCCACGGTCTGAAAATGGAGAGGAAGCACCTAGGCTGAGGGAAGAAGGGAACACCTGTCCAAAAAAAGCAGGAAGAAAGAGAGAGAGAGAGAACGTATCGAAAGCCACAGAGTCAATTGCTTTTTTAAAATATTTTTAATTTGCCATTCACTGCGTAAAGAGGAAGTGGAGAAGGAAGCAGAACTCTTCGGTGCCAATCAAGAGTCAAGAGGTCCCCTGAAGACCCAAGATTCAGCCACCACCCCAGCAGGGCCAGCAGAGGAGACAATTAAACCTTCACCTCCCGATTCAGAATGGAAGATAGAAGCAAGAAAGTAGAAGCATAGGGTTGGGCTAGAAGACCTCTCGAGGTCCCTTCCAGACCTATAATTCTATCACCCTGAAATCAGAGAGAAACCAAATGTAAGAATACACCCGGAACCCTGAATCCAGTTTTGGTCACCACATTATAAAAAAGGTGCTGAGGCCTTAAGTGATTATTGCATATCCACCATCAATAAAATTTCCATATAAAAAAATGTATATATATTATGTTCACTGCATACCCACCACCTGTTAATAAATGTATCAAAAAATATGATATATTATGTCCACCATCTAATAATGGACCACCGCATGCCCACCATCTACTAATAAAGTCACCCTATCAAAAATGTGATGAAGTAAATCTATCTACATTTGTCTTGTAAAGAGAGGAGCAACCTGGGCAATGCCATTAGGGCAGGATGGGTACCATCCAGGAAGAAAATTGATAGAATAGAATAGAACAGAATTCTTTAGTGGCCAAGTGTGATTGGACACACAAGGAATTTGTCTTTGGTGCATATGATGCTCTCAGTGTATATAAAAGGACAAGATACATTTGTCAAGAATGATAAGGAACAACACATAATGATACTCATAGGGTACAAATAAGCAATCAGGAAACAACGTCAATAAGAAGTCATAGGATACAAACAACTAAGTTACAGTCCTGCAGTCGTAAGTGGGAGGAAATGGTGATAGGAATAATGAGAAGACTAATAGTAACAGTAATGCAGTCTTAGCAGGTAGTTTGACAGTGGTGAGGGAATTTTTTGTTTAGCAGAGTGATGGCGTTAGGGAAAAACTGTTCTTGTGTCTAGTTGTCTTGGTTTGCAGTGCTCTATAGCGTAGTTTTGAGGGTAAGAGTTGAAACAATTTATGTACAGGATGCGAGAGGTCAGTAAATATTTTCACAGCCCTCTTTTTGACTCGTGCAGTGTACAGGCCTTCAATGGAAGGCAGGTTGGCAGTAATTATTTTTTCTGCAGTTCTGATTATTCTCTGAATAATCAAACATTCTGTGATAAATAAAAGTTTCAAGTTATGATGTCTGTCCATTCTTGTATGTGTCAGCCAGTGCTGGCTGAAATGAAATTCTGTGAGAATATGCTCCTCTGAGAATATTAGGATAACATATTTTTCAAGGATGCTCAGGACTAGAATATTGTCTAGTACAATGAATTTTGAAGTTGTCATGATCAAATCAAGAACTATGATTTTATATATCCTTTTCACTCAAATATTTTTAGTGAATGTTATTCCCTTTTCCAGATTTTTCTCCTAAATGTATCAGTTCTGTCCCCTGCTTCTCTGCCACTAAAACATGGGTCTTCAAACTATGGCCCATGGGTCACATGTTGCCTGCCGAAGCCATTAATCTGGCCCACACAGGACCACAAGACTGCCCTGCCTACATTATCCTGCCCACCCTTCGGCTGAGCACAGGACTTACCTTTGCGAGCCCACGGACTGGAACTGAAAGGAAAGGCCAACAATTTTGGTCTACAGAGACATTCTGGAGATGGGGGAGGTCAAAATCTGGGCACACAGACACCCCAGAAGGCCAAAAAAACAGCAGAAATTGCCTGTTTTTCATCTCCCCCACTTCCATAAGATACATAGAGAGAGAGAGAGACAGGGGGTGATAGAAAGAAAGAGAGAAAGAGAGAGAGAGAGAGAGAGATTTCTCAAGCTCCTTGGGGCTGAGAAGAATTGCTGCAAAACTGAATTTTCTGAAGTGGACCACTAGACTCATAAACAACTGAAAAAATGATCTAGTAAAAAGAAAGTCAACCAAAAGAGCAACATGCAAACAAAATTTATAATGTACCTCAGAATTAAAAAAAGTAATATAAAAATAAATTATATATAACTACAATAACAAGTGATACTTTACAGTGATGCTTTTGTACTTATCATTAATTTATTCTGGGAGGTTCGATGAGTACCAAAACCAATGAGTACTAAACATTTCCCCCCAGAATAGGAATAATGTAGTGAGTCACAAGGCAGCCAACACCAACAGGTTCTAGCTTGTGTGTTGAGCATCAAACAAACAATGAATAAAGGGTCAAAAAAGTTGCATCAAAATGTGTTGAGTACCAAATTCAGTGAGTTTCAAAGAAATTGAGTACCAAGGAACCACTGTAGCCCACTTAAATTAGCTAGTGTTAAGCAGATTTTATAAAGAAGCATTCTTTTCTCTTGATAGATTTTAAAGAAATAGCATTTCTCCTAGAATCTTCTGTATCTTTTGTTCTTGGATATTTCCAAAACTTTTACTGATCTTCTCTGTATGTGTTACCATTTCCATTGAAATCTTTGTATACCAGAAAGGAAATATACTGCCTTAGATGTATTTAGTAAACTGGTAAATAGATGTATATAGATCAGTTATAACAGTCTTAATATGCATGTTCAGTTTTATTTATTTGTTATTTGTTTTAAGAAATATTAAATGTTCAGTATTGTGAACATACAACTTCATTCAAACTATTTATATCAGTTTGTGGAGGCTAAAGTGTAAATTGCCTCAAAGACATAATACAATCGTGCTTTCAAGCATATCTGCTTTACACCCAAAGAAATAATGAGGAAAAACTCTATAAAACATAAATGTGTTGTATCTGCAGCATACATATGTACTTTACTGATAACCCTTTCAGTGTCTCAGTCAGTTTTTATAAATATTGTTCTATATCTAATGTGAATTAGATAGCAAGGGTTTTTGAATAGGAATTGGTGTTCAAAAGGCAGTTCTGCTTCAGAGGAAGGAAGAGGAGAAGAATAGATTAGAAGATAAAAGGTCTCTTTGATGAATCCTGTCATGAATGGTTTTTAGTTACCTCTTTTATATTCCTGCAGCTTTTGCTATGATATCTTTTGTTTATGCTCATTTGGTATTGCAAAGAACTACATTTTGTTTTAACCATCTGTTAGTCAATTGCAGTATATCTCCTGGTACATAGAGGTGCTATATAATCTGAATTATCTCTAGGTGCTTCACAAAACAGAGCATTTTTCTGAAAATCTGGACTAAATAAAAACATCCACTTAATTTAATAAGTCTAGCAACCAGTTGACATAATGTGAAAGCAGAAAGTGTTTTTCTGAAAGGTGCTTTTTCCAAAAGGCAACTGGACTATGTTTTTCCCCCTTTGAGGAAGAAGATGTTTAACTTCTCATCCAAGAAGCTTCATCAGGAGAAAAAAAAACATAGTCCGGTTGCCTTTTGGAAAAAGCCACTTTGAGACAACAGTGACCTGTATCATTGAGAATTTCCATAGACAGATAGGATTTTAGAAAGAAAGCAGATGCAAGAAAGGCAGGCAGATGCTATTCTATTCAATATAGCACTATTCATTATTGTTAAATTACATGTGTATAAAAGAAAAGAAAAAGGGATGGAGGGAGGAAGGGAGGAAGGAAGGAAGGAAGGAAGGAAGGGAAGAAGGAAGGAAGGAAGGAAGGAATGTCTTAGACCAGGGGTGTCAAACTCACATTGTCATGGTCGCATCATGTGACATATCAGGACTTTTTCACCCTTTGCTAAACCAGGCATGGGCATGGCCAGCATGTGATGCATCTGGCCTGTGGGCTGGTAGTTTGACAGCTCTCTCTTAGACTAAGACTTCTGTATCAAAGGAATTCAAATGATATTTCAAAGTGTTATTTTATTTTTAATCTGTGAACACTTTGGCTTGCCCATTACTCTTTGTGATTCCTGTCAATCTTGGAATTACCATGAGCTAGGATGACCTTATTTCTAGGATAATGTGAAACTTATTGCTTTAGAATACATCTCTTCCTTAGTTTGCTGACCTGGAACATGACAGGAAATTGCAAGCTATATTGTACAGTTTGAAATCAATACTGTAAGCAAAAAGGATGTTCTAAAGGGAGCTGATAAAACTGACACAGGGATATTTTCCCTGTTGTACAGGAGTTGAAAGAAATGATAGAGGAATATGATATAAAACACTGAGAAACTGATTCTACCAAAAATAAAAAACAAAACCCAACCCAATCCTCTTTAAGAAGAATGTCTGCATACAGCATACAATGCAAATAAAACTAAAGTTTTTAAATACTCAAAGAATATATTGTTTAACATAAAAGAATATTGTCCAAAGCTATCACAGAGACTATGGTACAGACATATGGCATATCTGTTCAGTGAAAGAATACTTTATTTTTTAATTTTATTATTAAACTTGTTTGCCACCAATCTCAACTCCAAGGCAACATTGGGCAACTTACAATATTAAAATAAAATTCTCTCTCTCCCTCTTTGTTTCTCAACACACACACACACACACACACACACACACACACACACACACACACACACACACACACTCACATTAAAATTGCAATAAAATACAAATTACAACTAAAAATGTGGAGGAAGGCAATAGAATATATGGGAGGGGGAGATGGGAATTGGTATTAGTCAATCAACCACCTCCAGTGTAATATTCCTCAATTGGGGTCACAAACCAACTGGCAAAGCCAAGACTTCAGGTTCTTGCAAAAAGTCAAGATGGTTGGAGCCAAGCTCACCTGCCAGGGCCATAGCAAAGAAGGCTCTTCTCCTGAACTTCACCAGCCAGGATCTGCAGGATGCCTTCTCTGTCCACATGGGTGGGGTACATTTATCCCATTGAGCTGAGATGTTTCTTGAAATAACCTGGACCTATCCCATGCACGGCTTTATTGGTAATAACCAACACCTTAATTGCACCTGGAAGCAAACCAGCAGTCAGTGCAGATGACTAGGCTTGAATGACTGAGCACAGGAACTCCTGATCCAGGAAAGGCTGAAATTGGCTCCCAAGCCAAAGTTGTGCAAAGGCTGTCCTAGCCATGACTGCCAGCTGCTCAAGCAGGAGTCACAAATACAGAAGAACCCCTAAGTTGTGGACCGTGTCTATCTGTGGTAGTGCACCCCATCCAGAACTAAGAATGTGAAAGTCTTAGATCTTGACACTCCATGCACCCAAAGATATTTGGTCTTGTAATGACTCAGCCAATGCCTGTTGTGCCCCTTCCAGGCCCTCATGCCTCCAGGGACTGCAAGAGGGCAGCAATGTCAACATGGATCATCAGGGGTAGAGATATAAAATTGACTATCATCATCATACTGATAATACTTCAACTATTGTGATGGATAATCTAAATAAACAAACAAACAAACAAACAAGTTAAAAAGTAGTGAGAAGAGTACTAAGCCCTCCAATATGCCACAAAAGAGCAGCTGTGGGCTGAATCTCTCACTCCCTATCAATACTGTTTAAAACCAGACTTGCAGAAAGGTGCTGCCCTTTTCAGGCCACTGGTACATACATACAAGAAGGATTAGGTGTGTTTATTAGTACAATTAACCCCAATAATTCCCCAGGCCCCAATCGTGTGTGCCCTTACCACAAGTCCCATTTGAATGTGGCTAATAGTAGGGTCTCCAGTAGCAAAGTTCAATTAGCCAAGACCCAAGCAAAGCAAGCTGCATTCCTTCTGCACCAAAGTTGCGAAGCAAGGAAGAGGGTAAGATGAAAAGCCATGGCCAGGCAAGGTGAAGGAATGATAAAGGCAACAGCTGCAGCATCGGATTCCTGGCATGACAAGGCAGGATGAGGTCTTCAGGACATACACAGAAACTCAGATTCCAGATGGTTGCCTCTGACACTAAGTTCTAATATCTGGTTAAATAGGCACTTCCTCGTGTACTTCATTGAGAAATGCAAGGCCACTTCCTCATGAGTACACTCAGCCATGTGTGTCCTTGGATTGAGCTGGGGTGGCAACTCCTCTTTGTCAACCCTGACCAGTTGTAGCTGTGCCTCCTCCAGAGTCTGCACAACCAGCTATTTGCCTGGTGGTTCTAACTGGGTTATCCCTACCACTTCACCTCAACTGCCTATTTCTGCCATTCCTGGCCTTTGCTCCACCAAGTTGACCTCAGTAGTCATCTTAGGCTCCAGTTCCTCTGCATTGCTCCTTCTCTGATGACTTCTAAGTTGGCTCCTCTTCCTTGTCTGAGCCAGTGATCAAGGGAGCCATCACAGGTGCCAAATCAGAGCAAGACTGTGCCACCGAGTCCCAGATTCCATAGCCAGCCAAAAGGCTATCAGAGTTGATAGCATTGAAGGCTGCTGAGAGGTGAAGGAGAGTAAGGATGGTTTAATTATCCCATCCCAATTTTGCCAGAGATCATCCACAAGGGTGATCAGTGGGGTTTAGAAGGCCCTGGATAAGGTTCTTACCATTGTAAGATAAACCATCTCAGGTTACACATCTGGAAAAGATATCACTGTCATTTGATGAATAAGATGAAAGCAGGCTGAATGAATGACTTAACTAAAATGTAGCTTTTATCAAATAAGTAAATTGTTGCTTAAGGATAGATTTATCCTTAAATAGCTGGCATTAAGTCAAAACTTTCTTTTTTCCAGCTGTTTTATCTGATTAAACAACATGATAGCTAATGGTATAATATAATGTAGTACAGTGCAATACAAGAGGAATCTAGCAAGTGTTGCAAGACTGATATCCTGGAATGAAGACTTATCGAGGAAGAAGAAACTGGAGAAGGAAAGAAACTGAGTAACTGACAGATTGACCTTCAAAATGCAGGGGAGTATTATGAAGAGCTGGGTTTAAATAACATTTTAAGCCTTAATATCTTTTTCTTGCTTGTTCCCAGCATGTTGTATGAATTAGACCAATTTTAGTTTAATGCATTATGGTTAATCAAATTACTGCTTAGTGTAACAGTGGTTTTCCAAGCATCAAACAGAACCCTAGGCACTTATTTCACAACCTCAAGAATATCCCTGAATTATACCACATACATTCAGTGCAAAAAGTTTTGTTTTTTTGTTAAAATTAAAGGGGAAAAGTTTATTGTTTACCCCATTTCTTATCTTTAAAAGAAGTTTAAAAAAATCATTCTATTGTCAGCATATCGTCAGATATACAATATCCCACATGGCCCTTCATAGCCAAAAACCCTTTAGAAATATTAAAGGTTAGCTTAATATGTTGTGTAAAAATGGGAAGAAGAGCGAAGAACCACAACCCGGGGAATAGTCAGACAACAGGCAGCTTAGTTTGTAGCAGAACTGTGAGTATGGCAAATGTCTCAGAAGGGAACCTCCCCAGTTACTTGAGCAGTAAAGGCAATGGGGAAAATGTTTTTTCAGACTTGCAAGAATATAACTTTACAGTATATAACTTTACAGTAAAATAGAACTAGCCCAGGGGTCAGCAACCCACGGCTCTGGAGCTGCATGTGGCTCTTTCATCCCTCTGCTGCGGCTCCTTGTCGCCGGTCGGATCCACAATTGATAGGGCTTTCAGTTAGGACAGGTAGAGGAAAAAGGACACTGCACTAGGAGACTATGTGTGGTTGGTATAGGAAAAAGGATGGCGCATTAAGAGGAGACTATATGGTGGGGGAGCCAGACTTCCGGTCAGCTTTAGAATTGAACGGGCAGCTTCCGGTTAGGACCTTTGTGGCTCTTTGAGTGTTTAAGGTTGCAGACCTCTGAACTAGCCCATCTGATTGTGATTCCTATCTGGACTGAGAAGGCTGGCATCAATCTTGCAGGGTCTTATCTGCAAATCTTTAAAATGGTGACGTCCTTAAAATTGCATGTCTTCCCTTTACAGTTAGCACACAATTATGGGAAAGAATCAAACCTGCCATCCACTGCAAAGCAGCAATGACCAATAAGATGGAATTTTTGGAAATCTGATTATTGCAATATGTAAATACAACTCATATGCCTCAAATTGTGCCTTCCTATGTCATATTTAGTAAATTTCATTTATTATAAAGAATTTTTGAAAGGTTTGAAAAAGACATAAGCTTTTAAGAACTTTAACAGGCAGAAAACCAGTGTATCTCCTCCTCCTATCAAAGGAAGAATAACTTCTTAAATATTCATATAATTCATTGCATAGTTATAACTCTAGCAACAGAAACTAGCATTAAATATTCAGATCACATTTAGCCTTGCAATTGTTGTTTTCCTGTGTGATGAAGAGTTTTGATGAAGAAATAAAAGCATTTACATAATTTTGCCAGGCTTTACTATGTCTCCTGTCATCTGAAACAGGTTGTATTTACCAGCTGGAAGGGAGGACAGCTGGTAGTTTTTCCAACATCCAAAAATACCTCAACCACCATCACAAAATATAGTGAAAAGTGCCTCAACTGTTTTACATTAAAACCAAATAGAGAATTATCCCAATTCATTTTCCTGATTAGAAAATAGCTTCAAAAGAAAGAGTTTGCTTTATTTTTTTTAATTTCATTTAAAAATATTTTTATTGCTCATAAATTAATATGCCAATATCTCAAAGCCAAAACTTCAAAATCAAAAAGTCAGAACAAACCTTTCCCTAAATTTACTGAATAAATTGTTATTATGACATCAGTCAAGATGGAATATCTGATCATCCCTATCCACCAAATTTTTGCCTTTAACGGTACAGAACAGAGGACGGATTACCTGAAAATTTACTTTACAACTCTTCCATTTGCTGCTGATCTATACATAAAAAGATTTAACCAAAATTTAACCCAAAGCCATTCACTTGGGAATTGTTTATGTTATACCCAGAATATTGTTTCCAGTGGCTCTGGAAAGTTCTTTTTCCTTTTTATATAGATAATATAGGTCCTTGCTCTGTTCCTTAATGCTTCTCTAGCACCTTTGGCAGTTTTGACAATCTAAAACATTTTGTAATAAGATTATATACCGTATATATATATTGTGTATGTGTGCCTGATTAACACGTATTCAGAAAAAAAAACCTGCCAATACATATAACCTGTCAGTATGATGATCACAGATATTAAGAATCATATTCACAAAAAAATTCTTTGGAAGTGTCATTGACAATTAATTGGCTAGATAATTAGACCATATCATTTGGCTTTAATGGATGATATAAACTGTGGGCTCCTGTCTTATTTGAGACAAGCAATGTGTAATCCCATGCCTAGGAAAATGCCATGTGAATATTTATTAGCACTCTATCCAGGCCTCTCTGTATTCCTGATAAGAGTTTCTTTTTTGGACAAAATCCAGAAGAGAGTTTGGAATGCTTAAGCATCACTGAAACTCAGATATTCAAATATCTATATTTGGTCACAGCCTTTGCCTTTCTCTCAAACTGATGCCTATCATATTAATTGTGCTTTTTAAAGGTTATATTAGAATAATAAAAGTTAGAATTTTTATTTTTTCAACTTATTTTATTGTAATTTGATTATATTTGCTCTTGGGTAATCATAACATTCAGACAGATATATCAGTACTAACAATTTACATATTGCTTTAATTTGATTGTGCATGTTGCCTCAGGCAAATAGAGCCATCTGTGGTCATCTTAACAGCTCTTTTACAGTCTGGGGATGATAAGAGGCTTTAACTCTGTAACAATTTAGCACATATAACTATTTTTTTATCTATTTACAAATATCCTTTAACAACAAGGTTGGTTATGTATTGCAAAAACATAAAATTAGTCTTACAAATAAAATGAAATTTCAATTTGAAATAAATCAAAAGCAAAATTTAAAGCATAGCTGTGATTTTTTTTAGTTAGAAACATAAATATTAAAATAATAGAATCAATATTATGTCTTCAAGATTATCAAAATAAAATGTATTTCCTATTTGAAAGTAGGAACACACAGAACTTGTTGAATCTCCCAAGCAAAAAACTTATACAACTTTGTCTTCCTGGTATCCAAGAATGGAAACTTGCAGAATAATAGGCTAGATAATGAAGATTACAAAGAGGATGCACTTAAAATTTAAATTCCTTCTTTGATACACACAAGAGCTCAGAAAGAAGTCTGCCAGTGGGTTTAAGAGCATTACATTTGTGGAGGAGTTATATCTACAGTGCAATCTCTTGAAAATGAATGCCACCATTCCATGAATCATAGCAGTGACGTGTGTGACTTCCCTTGCTAAGCTGAAGATTCTGCACACTATCAGAGATGTTAGCAGTAAAAATCAATGATATAATTTATATGTTTATATTAGAACATTAATACAATGGATTCATTGCTTTTTAACAGCTCCTTATTCCATGGCTCTTGTAGCAGCTATTTGTAAATAGTGATAGAATGATTTTTATATCACAAATTATTTTCCTTTATGATTTTCACTTTTAAGAAAACAAAACCTTTAAATTTAAGCTCTGCTGAGATCAATTTAAGCAAAGAATATAGGACTCAGACATTCAGGTGGACAAAGGCAATTTTCCACTTCCCATATAGTATATATAGTTTCTGTATACCCTGCATAGAAGGCTCTTCTCCCTTGCCTATATGGCTGCTGTCCCAACTAAGGTAATAACTGATCTATATGCCAACTTACATATGATGGTCAGATACATATTACTTCAATATAGAGACTGAGTCTGCTTCACACATTCTTTTAATATGCCCACTGTACAATGAATGCTAGTATACCTAATCTTTATCTGGTAAACTTCAATCATGATAAGGAGATTGAAATGTTCTTATTAAATGACTAATAACAGGGGTTACCATAGCAATAGATAATTTGTTTTTCTGGCATTAGCTTATAGAAACAAGTTGGTCCCCTTAGTGAAATTTTAATGTTACAGGATTTCTTTTTTTACTTGTCTATATATTATATATACAGTCAGTGGTGGGATTCAAATAATTTAACAACCGGTTCTCTGCCCTAATGACCAGCTGGGTAGGCGTGGCTCGGTGGTCATGTGACTGGGTGGGCATGTCCAACTCAATGTCACTCATGTCAATGGGTGCTTCACCTTAGCTGTTACAATGTAATAAGGGCTACAGAGAGATAGTTTCTGTAAGCAGGGCAATAAAGATTAGGCTAGAAACAATACCAGAATGTTTCCGTCCTGCCTTCGTTACAGGATGAGCTCTGTAAAGTGGAAAAAAACAAAATGAGGTTTCTTCCAAAAACCGGTTCTCCGAACTGGTTAGAAAGTTAATAACCGGTTCTCCCAAATAGGTGCAAATTGGCTGAATCCCACCATTGTATACAGTACATGTCTAGCTTATGTATTTACTAATGGTGTGTTGTATTTTTATATTATGTGACTTGTTCATGGACTATAAATAAATATATACACCCCCCAAGACTTCATTCACTATCATTTCTTCAACAAACTGTTCTTCTTTGTGAGAATTAAGTCCAGGAAAGCAGGCCACCTTCCTTCCTCTTTCCATCTTCTGACAAATGAAGAGTGAGAAAGGACAGGATTTTTTTGGGGACCTCTGAGTTTTAATAGAGTTAGATTCCCAGCAGATATCAGGATAATTGAAATTTCTCATTATCACTACATTATATTGCCTCTTTGA
Organism: Pseudoxenodon macrops; assembly: GCA_032467955.1. Lineage (NCBI taxonomy): Eukaryota > Metazoa > Chordata > Lepidosauria > Squamata > Pseudoxenodontidae > Pseudoxenodon > Pseudoxenodon macrops. The sequence continues at coordinate 78,372 of JANHFT010003989.1, forward strand.
AAGGCTGATCATCTCATGCAGAAAGACCTCATTTGTCTCTTCTGTCTGCCATAGTGATCTAAAATATTGCACTACCATGTTTTCATCAGTCTTTTCTTTTCAAGGCTAAACATTCTCAGCTCCTTCAAATCTAATAGCACAGGCCTTACTGTTTAGTTCCCCTGATTATTTTAGATTTATTTATGTACTTTATATGATCATCCTATTTACAAATATGACACTAGGGAACTACAATTGGCTTAAAATTGACAATTAAACTAAAATTTAAAAAATAGGAAAAGACACATATATCTGAAGCCAGTCTCAATCAGTCCAACAACCTAAAGGTAGGATTATCTAATGTACCAGTCCAATCCGTGAAATGAAAAAATAAGTTTTCTGTACCTTATGAAAGCTAGGAAACTGTTCTGCAGTGAAAGACCATTACAGAAAAGGCATCTGTCTTGAATGCCCTTTAGCTAATATTCTTTAATATTAAAGGATTTAAACTCTTCTCAGATAGTGGTCCAGAGTCACTAGGACTTGGATTACACATCATCATCATGATCATCATCATCATCATCATGATCATCATCATCATGATCATCATCATCCCAGACTATATACCTCAGTCATTTCAAACTTGAATCTCTGCACAAATGAACTTCAGTTCAAATAGATTTGAGTAACTTTATTTGGCAAATGTCTCAAAAAATCTAAAGATGTTCTTCTGGCCTTTCCAATTCTCCCAAATATATACCTATCTGAGTCTTAATAATGCAAATCAGATCAGCTATTTAATCTGTTATTAAATCCTGGATGATGGAAGCCTTAATACTGGATGAGTAGCACTCAGTAATAGTAACCAAAAACTGGGGAACAGAAGGTCTCGTTTTCAGCATATTCACTAACATAATCTCATCTCATTGCCTTGATGCCAGCACCCACCAGAATAATAAAGTCAGATGTCCCTGATTGCTTCTACTGCTTATGTGATACACACTGTTGTGTTCAATACCACTGAAGAATGAATTCACAGCATTGTGGCTATTGTTTCTCTTTCACCAGGTCTCCAAATTATCCAATCAATACATTTATGTGGAATGAGAATTTAACTAAATATCAATTTATATAGGCTTTACTGGAAAGTTGTATGTATTTCAGTTAAGAACTTGGCAATTACTTTTGTCTCATTATCCAACCTACTTAAAATAGCTTATTAATCATCATGTCATGGAGCACTTTGTCAAATGCTATGTTGCAATCAAAATATATCTACACTATTCCTATAATCTATTATGAAAGTAAGCAATTTTATGGACATAAACTGATTGAAAGTAAAGAGATATTCCTTGATTATATTTTCATTAGTTTCTAACTTCATCCTGCTGTTCATAATTTTTTGGCAACACAAATACTTTTGTGTTGAGAAGGCTGAATAAAAATAGTTGAATATTTCCTTAACTCTGTTATCTGTTAAGTTTCCTGTTAAGGCACTATCAGTATTAATGGGAGAAGATGTCAAGGAGGTAAAGGGCAGCATGGAGAAAGCACTATTGCTTAATTCATTCTTTCCATTTGTTATTACTCAAAAGAAAGAATAGTCCAACCTAACAAAAGCAGTACCATAAAAGACAAATTAGGAATACATGCCAAAATAGCAAATAAACTGGCAATACAACACCTATTCCTTCTAGACAAGTTCAAGTCACCAGGACCAGATGGATTACATCCCAGAGTTCCGAAGGAGTTGGCAGATCTGATCTCTCAGAACACCAGGGAATTACCAGAAGACTGAAAAAGAGCTGATGTAGTCCCAATCTTCAAAAAGGGGAAAAATAGATTCAGGAAATTACAGACCAATCATCCTGACATCAATACTGGGAAGATCCTGGGAACAATAAGCAAGCAATAGATTAGTGAACACCTAGAAACAAGCAAAGCTATTACTATAAGCCAACATGGGTTTGTCAAAAACAGATCATGCCAGACAAACCTTATTGCATTCTTTGACAAAGTAACTAAATTAGTGGATCAGTAAAAATGCTGTAGACACAGTTTACTTAGACTTCAGTAAGGCATTTGACAAATTAGACCACATCCTACCTTTTGATAAAATAGAAACCAACACATTAGAAGACAAGCTCAATATTCAGAAAGACCTTTATAGACTTGAACACTGGGCCTTATCTAACAAAATAGACTTCAGTGGTGAGAAAATTAAGGTCTTAACGTTAGGAAACCAAATGCACAAATATCAAATGTGATATTTGGTTCAATAGCAGTAAATGTGAGAGGAACTAGGTGTCCTAGTGGACAACCACTTAAATATCAGATAGCAGTGTGCCGCATCAGGGTTGTGTTTGATCTCAGGGGCTGGGCTGGGCATGGCCAGGGTGCTGAGGCCAGAATATGTGTGACCAGTTCAATGTCATTTGTGGTGACATTGGGGACACCTGCCATTGCCAAGTGCTAATGCAGGACTTCCCTCAGACCCTCTCTCACTCTCATTATAATCTCCTTCCTTCCTTCCTTCCTTCCTTCCTTCCTTCCTCCTTCCTTCCTTCCTTCCTTTTCTTCTTTTTCCTTCCCTCTTCATTCTCCTGTCTTCTTCCTTCCCCTCTTTCCTTATTTTTCCTTCCT
>JANHFT010003989.1:81093-123561 GCA_032467955.1 Pseudoxenodon macrops
TTCCTTCCTTCCTTCCTTCCTTCCTTCCTTCCTTCCTTCCTTCCTTTTCTTCTTTTTCCTTCCCTCTTCATTCTCCTGTCTTCTTCTTTCCCCTCTTTCCTTATTTTTCCTTCCTTGCTCTATTCCCATCTTCCCATCTTTTTCTTTGTCTTTTCTCTTTCCCTTTCTCCTTTCCTGACCCTTCTTGCATGCTCAAATGGAAACAGGGAAACATTTCTCATTTTGTTTTGTTTTCAGTTTGTTTTGCTAGCCCTCTGCCAGTGAAAATGGAGCCTGGGTGTAGGTGTGGGTGTGCAGCCTCCTGCAGCCCTCTGCCAGCAAAAACAGAGTTCAGGAGAACTAAGCATGGTACCCCTCAGGCCCTGTTTTTGACCACAACGGCCTCTGCATCCGTCTGCCAGTGAAAACAGTGCTTGGGGGGGGGTACTCCATTGTTGCTGGCAGAGGGCTGTAGGAGGCCATTGCAGTTGAAAATGAGGCCTGGGAGGGGTCTAGCATGCGGCCCTCCTGAGTTCCATTTTCGCTGGCATAGGCATTGAGAGCCAGTCCTTTGCTGTTTCCAGGGAGGCCCCATGGCCACATCTATGCACCCCATGAGCCGGATATGGTCCATAGGCCTTGAGTTTGACACTCCTGCTCTAGATATTTGAATGGTCTCTTTTAATATTTAGACCTTGCTGTTTAAATTAGCCATAGGGTCTGCATGATTTTGTTTTCTCAGTAACTCTTCAGAGTTACTGAAGTTGTTAATTGGGTCTTGTATGTTATTCTTGGTTTTTATACATATAATTTTATTATGTTGTATGATGAGATTGTTTTCTTTTGTAAGATTTCATCAACTTACAGAAGGAAATTGTAGAATCAGAATCAATTCTCATTGAAGTAGTCTTCTAAATAAATAAACGAAAACTGAATCTAAAGACACATTTTGTTATTCTTACCATTGTTCTCTAATCCCTGATCTTTTGTTTTCCTGATACCAGTTCTATTGTCCTGGTTAACGTGTCTCTGCTTTTTCTTGGTGTCCACTTTCCATTTCCTGTATGATTTTGTTTTTGTTTTAAAATATTATTGTGTAGATGTATACACTTCTTCTAATGTCTATTTCATCCTTGTTGGATTTAAAACTTTGCTCTTAGTATCTTAATCTTTAGGATCTGTCTATCTAAGCTCCTAGTCCATTATCTCTTTATGTCATGGGATCGTATTTATAATTGGTCTGAGTTTACTAAAGTCTGCTTCAAAAAAAAAAAGTCCAACACATATATTTCACCTTGGTTAGTTTTAGTTTCCCTGAAAATTAAGAACTCTATTTTCCGTGATATGCCATTCCTTTAACTCCTTCCTATAGGATTTCTCAAAGAAACACAGCAAAGAATAAGGAGATATGTGAATGTTGTATTGAAATGTTAACTGGATCATAATACATTTGTATCTGACTGTGATTTTATTTTGTCTCTCTGTCTCTCTCTGCCTCTCTCTCTGGGTCTCTGTGTTTGTGTCTTTGTTTAAATAATTGAGAATATGTTGTAGCTCAAGCATGTAACGAGTTGTTCAAGTCAAAGCTGCCTATATCATGTTTTGTGATGAGATGAAAGAATGACTCTGAACATCATGATTTTGAGAAAAGAACCGTAAAATCTGTCCCTTGTCACCCTCCCTAAATTGGGGAGAGGGAGACATATGAAACAATTCCTGAATTGTTCAAGTTGTAGAGATTAGAAAATAAAAATAATTCTTCGTTGTTTTTTTAAACTTTCATTTTTATAAATTGTAGCTGGAAAATTTGTGCTCTGGGAAGTCCATGCTAAAGAATATAGCTATTTTGTCACAAAGCATATCTTGTTTCTATCAAAATTTTAAATGATGCTGCCATCTTATAACAGGGAACAAGGAGACAAATGCATTAAATACCAGCTGTTTGCAACTTGACAGTTCCACAGAGACTGAAAAGCATATGGCTTCAACCTGTTGGAAGCACTTTACCCAATGGGATAGTTTCCATTAACATCAGTTGAGTCAGAGTGTTCACCCTTTAAATGATATACAGGAAAAAAGACATAAAAAGATCTGCAGAGCCAAGAATAACTGAATCTGTAGGAAGATATCAGCAGTAATGCTACTTTATATCTTTTGACAAATAGAGCTTTTGCTCTTTGGTTTTCAATTAGGGAAGACGTGTGACATTTACATATATCTCTATTTCTATTAGTAAAAGCCACTCTCTTGACTATAGCGAATTTATTTATTTTTAAGTTGCAATATTGGGCAGTAGTAATTCGCAATGCAGTATGTTGAATCACATACAAAGATAGTAAGATAGCCTGATTAGATGAAAAATATCTATTTTCAATGGGACTGATTAGGTTTCAAGAAGAAAGGATGGAATAGAACTCGTTTTTCCTAAAAACCATCACCCCAACCAAGTGGTGGTTTGGTTTTTTTTAGTTTTTAAATGACCCCTGCCAAGTCTCTAGGTTTTAAATATGAAACTTAAGAAAATGAAACAGATGAAGAAGCCAAAAATATAAATCTTAGTAAAAACAGCATGGATTTAATTTTTAAAAAAACTTATGATAACCTTTGAAGTGAAAACACACATTTCTATCACTTCAATTAAAATGTATCTCATTGTAATGGAGTAGAATGAACTGATACATTGCATTGTTCGGTCTGCTACCCGAGTGGAATCTGTTGTCATTAATGCTCAAAGTTGCAATTATGCATTTTTGAAGGATTAGATTTAAATCAGAGTTGGACTGGACAAGATTGTCAACAAATACAATTCTTTGAAACATCAAACCAAAAACTGCTCAAGAGTACTATAAGTAGAAATGTGGAAACAATATACGCCTTATAAGGTCTTCATCCTATCATATTTCTATTCTACCAACATTGGCTTTTGAAGAAGTATTATATCACTTTTAACCTAAGTAGAATAGATGTTAATTTGAGCAAGCCTACCAAAGAAGAAAGATATTTTTACTTGAGACATAACTTAAGTCTCAAGTCAAATGTAGAGTGGTGCTTAATGCAGTTAAACTATAGAAACATTCATTCAGCACTATAAGAGAGGTAAGATAGGAAATGTTTTCTCAGTAGTGCATAAGAACATTTATGCAGTGGTTTTAGCACAAGGAATAGCATCTGTGCTTTAAAAAGATAAACTTGCCCTCAGGTCAATGCTAATATTTAGTGACTACTTCCATTGCCTTCTTTTGAGAATGCTGTTTGCAAGATGCAATATTGAATGAATGATTGAACTAAAACTATTAGGCTGCTATAAATTAATATAGTGCTATAATATGTATATTTCATTCAGTTCATCAACATATTGCTACTCATTTTGGGGAAGAAACTCTGAGATTTGGTATGACTTTTTGCCTGAGGAAGCTTCTTACATGAGCAATAATATGTTTCAAACCAACAAGAAAATAAGTCCAGTTGCCATGACTCAATTTACAGACAATTCTACCTAGATGAATCAATGATGTATTGCCGTGCACTTTAGGGAAGTAACCTTGAGGTTTGCTGTGGGAACAATAGGCACATTCCAACAATTCTCTGCTTAACCAACTTGCTCTGACTGAGGAAGCAGCTTGGATGAACAGCAAAATGTTTCAGACTAACAAGAAAATAAGTTCAGCATTGGACAAGATCAGCTCGATCAGGAGTCTCCAACCTTGACAATTTTAAGACTTGTGGACTTCAACTCCCAGAATTCCTCAGCCAGCAAAGCTGAGCTAGATGTTTCTAGCCATATAAAGTAGCTGGCAGCAATGACAATACATATGTTATGTACTGGTGATAAGAAGGCTGGGCCTTTCCTAGATAGTGTATGTGTACATCCATTTATATAATAAGCTAAATTAAAATGTTGGCATGATAAGCCCTTTCAGACCAATGAAAATTAACTGAAATCACATTGCTTTCAATGTGTCCATTCTCAACTTATGTATGGAACTAGCCAACTGGTCAGCTTCCTTTTGAGGAAGACTTTTGAGTGAATAAAGATGACATAATCAAATGTTATTGGAACAAAAATTGAGGCAAGAAGAAGAGAGAGAGAAAATCAACATCAACATAAATGAAAACAGCAAGAATGTAATAACTATCACAAGGCTAGTTGTATGTTTGGAATAATGAGGAAGGTGAATTATTTTATTATGTTATTATCTGTTACTTTGATACAAAGTATGATAGCCTCCTGTACATAAGCAGCTGTCTCTCTTTCTGTCTTTTTCATTCATTCATTCATTCACTCATTCATTCATTAATTTTATTATTTGTATAAAGTTAAAAATAAACAAGTAAAAAATAATGATAAAAGCAGCAACATGAAAAATAAAAACATAACTAAAAATATCATGATGGAAAATTTGATGCTACATTCTTTTTTCCTTTCCATTTTCCCCCCAACCAATAACCATTACTTAAATATTTATACTATGCTTTTAATATTAAACATTGGAAATGTTTCCTTATATCTGTTTAGCTCATGTCATCTGTTGTTTTTAATTAGTCTCTTAGCTCTTTTCCAAGAAAAGAGATTTCCAAAGATGTAAATTTGCTTTGCTTTGCTTTGTATCATACTGTTTGTAGGGAAACTATTCTTGCTTAAATTAGGCTTAATAATATCTGGTGAGTTCTGTCATTGTCTTATCTTCACCAATTGTGGTCTGCCCATCTTGTTTTGTCAGCAGAGTTTCATTTTTCCAATGTTGTGCCCATATCAGATTTAATGAGTAGTTTCCTCAATCAGGCAGTCCAAAATGTCTGCAATGACTTCCCCAGATGCTGGCTCAGAGACAAGAAAGACCTGGCTCCGGGGGCATTGAAGAGGGACAATGGGAAATGTCAGGGGGACCTGGAAGGCTCATAACTGAAGCAGATTCCCAAAGTAGCACTGGATGTCTTTGTTAATGATTACTGCAAGGTGATTGAAACAATCTTGTTCAGGTGAGCTTTTGAATTCCATTTATGCAGTTATGGCCATTTTTGCTTGATATTTTATTTTATTAAGGTTTGTTCTATGTTTCATTCAATTTCATTGAATATTATGTTTGTAAGTCATCCAGAATCTTGTGAAGGGGCAGCTATAAACAAATATAATAAATGAATTAGTACAATGTCATGACATGTACAGACAATGTATGAAAAGGATCTCAGATTTCAGCATTGGCTTTGATTTTATCTTTATGCATTCATAAATACTTAAGTTGGGCTATGTATTTACAAGCTTGAATGCACATTAGCTCCATAACCTTTTTGTAGAATGCAGAACTCTTCAGAAGTAATGAATGTATAGAATTCATGCCAAAATAAAATATAGACAAAGATTTGCATGAATACAATCAAGTTAAATCTATTAAATATTTATATTAAATTATATAACAGCACCAGCTGTCTTACTTATGGGTTATGATAATGTTCTTTCAACCTAGACAAAATAATTAACATAGAATAAATTATTACATAGTCAAATGTAACAACATTTTCTAAAAATATATCAATCACAAATGGGAAAAATACATTTATAGCATCCATTTATAAATGATTTTTGTTCAATTTTTTTTCATTATAGCAAAACACTGGCCATCTTGGGCAATCAACTTTTATGCCAAAGAAGAAGTTATATATTGCAGAAATAATTTATGTACTGAAAATCCATATAGTCTGCTGTAAGTATTATAGGATCATATTACTAATTTTCCTATGACATTTACTGTATATTGTTTGAGAAGGCTCCATCCTTTTGAGAGAATAGTGAGTGACCCTGCAAACACAAGGTATATATTACATGTCTTCACAAGAGTAAATCAAATCTATTTATTTACAGGATAATATTTGAAGTTACTGTATATCTTGACTATGATATTGGAAGATTATATGGATTATGAGAACAATTTGTTTTTCAATACCCTCAGTATCTTTGGCATGGATAAGGTTATGCTCCATGTTATGTCTCTGGTTATTATCTATGTTCCTAGTTCCCTAATGACAATCACTCATTATTGACATTTATATCACCATGGATATAGACTGGACAAAGTGCTAAAATTATGTCTGTAGTATGTATCAACATATACACTACTGATATAATGATCTGGGCAAACTAGTACATGAAGGCTGCCAATGTAAAAACTTCACAGTGTATGGAGGTTCCACCCCAAATCCAGAGGCTGTGCACCAGCTGGAAAGAGGATAAGTGGTATCTGGAGATACCACTGGATGAAACTCAGAACACCAGAAGTACATTAGTAAGATGGCAGCTGAAGATAAACTGCTGAGAGAATATCTGAGGCAGCAAGAAACATGGGAAGAAGATAAAATAGTGAAAGCACCATGGCTGGACAATGTATCATTGATATATGATAGCTGAGATGGTGGACATTGGAAAATCATACCAGTGGCAAGAAAAGGCTGAACTAAAAGACAGCACTAAGGCACTGATCATAGCAGCACAAGAACAGGCACTAAACACTACATCCATGGAAGTAGAGGTCTTCACATTAGATAGGACCCGAGATGCACCCTGTGCAGAAATCTCAGTCTAACACATAGTGACAGGGTGTAAGAAGATACTTCAACACATAGTGGCACAGAGTTAGGTGCAGGAATGACAGCATGCACTAAATGGCAGAACAAAGTAGCTGGCATTGTGTATAGGAACAGTTGCATGTTCGGCTAGACCCTTCCAAATTCAGATATGAGATATAACAGAATGTCATGGAGAATAGTAAGGACTAAGATCCTTCCAGATTCAGATGGACCGGCAGTTACTAATCAATCAGCCAGAGATTGTGTTAGTAGATTAGAAGGCAACGGAGTTGACAGATATAGCAGTGCCAAGTAATAGTAACATCAGGAAGAAGGATATGAGAACCTGGAAAAGTACCAGCATCTGAAGAAGGAACTAGAAATAATGTGAAGGACAAAGATGTCCCAGGTGTAGTAGGACCACTTAGGGTTCTGGCTCCTAAACTGGCAGAGTGACTCCAATATATCCCAGGAACAACATCAGATTCAGAGCATTTTCTCTAGAAGAGGGTAGTGTTAGGAATATCTAACATAGTGTGGAGAACCTTCAAACTCTCAGGCCTCTGGTAGAGAATTCAAAATTGAAGAAGACACATACCACCCATAGGATAAAAAAGAATATGTTATACATTCTTATAGCCTTATACAACATTTTAAAATTCTCAGACTAGAATTATATAATGTTCAGTATATAAAAAGAAGACTTGTTAATACAAAAGGATTATAGTTTACTATAGTTCAGTGCTTTCTAAGTATTTTAGTAAAAAAAACCACTTACAATATAAATGGAATTGTTTCTTGCTTTGGGACCCATGTGTCAATTTGAATTAGTGACCCAGAATTGGAACCCTGTTAGGCTTTTTCCTGTATTTCTTCAAGCTGTCACTGTTGGCAGCCTAACACACAGGAAAAAACCTTATAGCTCATTGGTTTGTTCAGATAAGTAATCCTGTGCTTGTCCTCACTCCCATTATCATTGAATTAATGGATCTGGATTTGCCACCTTTGTGCATAATATACAGAGTGTGAAATCATCGGAGAAGGAAATATACTCAGCATTCTGAGAAAGCTTGTCATCTTGGTGATTATAGCTACAGATAGTAACATATACCCATGTGATACACATATATGATATTTAACTCTATATAATAAATAGAAAATGAAGAGTGCTCAAAACAGAGCTCCAACATGAATTCAGTACTTATAAGGATATTATATTCACTTGAATGGAAAGCAAATACATGTCTGCATAGGGACGTATACACTAACTTTTTTACTCATTAAAATGAGTGAATAGACCTTAAGACTAGACCCATGTCTACATTTAAAGTATATTGTAATCAAAATCCATGACACATTGCCAGAAAAAAGGCACTTTTGTGGTTTTTCTCCTGATTTCTTTTATTTTTTCACATATAGCAAACCATATTTCCCCCAATGTCTTTCTGCTTCATGGTGTCCACCTCATTGATAACTGAATCATCGTACTCTCTCCATATCTGCAATTTTTCCTTAGATGGTGATGTTAAGAAAATATGAAACACTCTTTTAAAACGCACAAACACTGTGCTCCTGAGTACCAAACTGCAAAATAAAACTTTAGATTCAAGTTACTTTAGAGAAGGCCTGCTTTGATTCAGGCACCTGTCAATCCAGCCAAATGTGTTTGGGTTTTGCTTCCATCTGATGCACACTCCAATTTCATATGGTTTTTTTTTTTAAACCCGTCTCTGCAAGATGACAGAATATGACAGTAATTAATGATTGAAATACATCTTGCACTGTGATTCTGCTCTTCTTTGCTTTCCATGCTACAATTTTTAGTATTTTACATATTTGTTGATTAAAAAGCCAGATTTACTTGCAGAACCTAACTGGCATATGAGCTGATCTTTTAAGAGAGAAAATAGATGTTTGCTTTAGCTGCGATACTTGCACATATTTTCTGCAGTACAGTTCTGAAAATGAGTTTTTGCAGCTGCTGCTTTGGAACATAATTAGTAGCAATTGTTCACAGGAAGTCAGGAAGCTGAATGCCCCCAGTAGACTTTGATGTCAGTCATTTCAGTTGCTACTTTCTATTTGTCATGCTAAGATTAGTGAGCTCCATTACCACAGCCTGGAGTAGGATCGTGACAGGGCTCAAGTTTGACTCAGATTTCCATCCTTCTGAGGTCAGTAAAATGAGGATGCAGATTGTTGGGGGCAATATGTGAATGAAATTCACATTGTAAACTGCCCAGAAAGTGCTGTAAAGCACTATGGGGCAGTATATAAGCCTAAATGCTATTGCTATTACTTATGGGTATCCAGTGCAGGAATATATCTTATTAGGAAGAAGTTAGAGCTGCAGTGGCTCATATGGTAAGATGCTGGGCCTCCGCATTGCTGAGGTCGGCGACTCAATTCCCGTGAGCGAATAAACTACATTGGGTCAAGAAAAAAGCCTTTCCTGATTGCCTACCAGCATTCAGGCATCCCACGGGTAAAAGATAACACCGCCCGAAAAAAGTCCTTTCATAGAGGCAGGTGATCCCTGGCTGACATGTGCTATAAGCTATAACAACAACAACAACAACAATAACAACAGCAATACAAGGAATAAGTTATTAATTATTAATTGCCAATTTCTTTTGCTGGACACTTTGTAATATGGGAAATTGGCATCCTATACAATCTATGTTGGTCTAGCAAAGTCATTTTTTATAATGCATAGGTATATTATGTTGATATCACATTTAACATATCTTAAAACTTCTTCAGAAGGTAAGGAAAGCTGCAGATAGTCAAAGGACATGCTTTGGCAAAGTATGTCCTTTGGGAACAGTGCTTGCAACAATAGCTACTATGAAATGTTTGCCTCTTTAAGTTTCTCAGCTTTACTGTACATAAATAGAAGACTTCATAGTATCAGAGATAGCAGAGCCAGAAACATCTCTTTTGGGTCATACTGTCCTCTGTGACATTACACTGATTTTTATTTGTAGGACATCCTTGATTGCTCAAGGATATTGTTCAAGGATATTGCTCAAAAATGAAATATTTTTAAAAAGCAGATTTTTTCAGAGGGAAAAGTTCATTCATGTTTTATTCATTTTCTTTTTTGCAATGTATTTTATATGATGATGTTTAATTCACTATAGCTATGTCCTAATTAGATTGAAGATGATGATGATACTATTTTTGATTTTTCCCCTCATTAATAAGACATGTTAATTCACCATACAATTAGATCAATATGATCCATATGTGTAGATTAACAATTATTGTCATACAAACTAATTTTCAACCAAAATTGTCTGACTTCTTTTACTCTTCAATACAACTTCCGGACTTTTAAGTAAAATTGCTTGGTGCCACCTTATGCCATTGTGGACTCTCCCCCAATATATTTATTTCAATGGAATTTAATCAGGCCAAAGCATCTTTCAAGTAACATGCCAGAAATACAGCCCTGCCGAATGATCTTACCAAGATTTAATCATATATTAATGCAGTGAACCAAAAGAAATGTTGTTCCTACACTTTATCTCTGCAGTACTATCCCCTAAAACACCAGAAGAATTTTTTATTTTTTTCTCCCTGTCATATCTTCCCTCTACTCTCATGGAGGGAAGCTTCTCTAACATACCAAAAGAAGTGTGGCACTTCCTTGTCATGTGGGAATTGAACATGTGGGCAGTGTTTTGCTGCATTGTCTTTTTAAACAGAAATATATGAGAAATATTTCTCCATGTGTAACACAGGGTCAATCAGAATAGAGCTGGAAAGGATCTTGGAGGTCTTTTAGTTCAGCTCCCTGCTCAAGCAGGAGACCCTATACCATTTCAGACAGGTGGCTGTCCGGTCTTTTCTTAAAAACTTCCAGTGATGAAGCACCTGAAACCTCTGAAGGTAACTGTTCCACTGGTGAATTGTTCTCACTGTTAAAGATTTTCTCCTTAATTCCAGATTGCTTCTTTCCTTGATTAGTTTCCATCCATGGTTTCTTGTTTCGCCTACTAGTGCTTTGGAAAATAAGTTGACCTCCTCTTCTTTGTGGCAGCCCCGCAAATACTGGAATACTGCTACCATATTACCCCTCACCCTTCTTTTCTCTAGACTAGCCATAGACAATTCCTGCAACCTTTCTTCATATGTTTTTGTCTCCAGGCCTTTAATCATCTTAGTTTCTCTTCTTTGCACTATTCCCAAAGTCTCAACAGGTTGATTGCCTCTTGCTAGCTGACCATGTTTTAGGGATTTGAGACAATATAGTTCAGTTCTATGTCAATATTAAACTGCAGGAAGAATTTTAATAATTGTGAAAAAGTTTTTAATTCAAAGTTAAATTTATTCCTATTCTGTCCCTAGCCCTCCTTTTAATCATTAAAACAATCCACAAGTAATCAAACTAGAAAACTAAGTTGTAAACAAAGTTAATACAATATGGCAAAGATTGCTAATGTACTTCCTCCTCTGGTAATTAACAATCAAGCTAAATAAAATTAACCTCCACAAATAAGAGCAGACAGGGAGAAAAATCCTTTCACAATGCAAAGTTTTTCTAGGTAAACAAAGATAGCAGCCAGATTTCAGCATGCTCAAAGGATGAAAGGAAATATCTATAAACTTACTGATTAACAGAGTTGAAAGTGACCTTACAGGTCATCTAGTTTAACCCTCCACCTAAGCAGGAGACCCTACACCATTTCTGACAAATGGCAGTCCAATCTTTTCTTGAAAGTCTCAAGTGATGAAGCTCCAACAACCTCCAAAGACAAGCTGTTCCATTAGTTGATTGTTCTCATTGTCAGAAAGTTCCTCCTTAATTCCAGGTTGAATTTCTCCTTGATCAGTTTCCATCTCTAGATCCCTCCTCTACCTTTTGAACAAAGTTGTCAGCTAGGTTGGTTAGGAACCTATTTGATTTTTCTCTTGGTGCAGAATTAGTTTTTCAATTGATATCAGGGTAATTGGAGTCCCCCATTACTATTGTAGTGTGTTTCCTACATTTTTTTTCTTTTATGTTGACCCATAAGCATTCTAGGAGGTTTTCATCATTTGTTTCATGCAATTCTGTAGCAATATAGTGGTCCTTTATATACAGTGCAACTCCACCTCCTCTTTTATGGGGTCTGTTTTTTTTTGAAGAATTTGTATCCTTTTATCAGTATGTTCCAGTCGTGGTTTTCATCCCACCAAGTAGTTTCTGTTATTCCAACGATGTCATATCTACCTTTATGTATTAATAGTTCAATTTCACCCTGTTTGTTCCCCAGACTTTGTGCATTTGTATATATAGACCCTTGAGATTTTTATGCTTGACTCAAATGGTTGTTTGACTTGCTTTCCAGGGTTTTTTGGTTGGAATTAGGTCCTGGAGATCCTAAAGACTGATCACCCTCCCCCCCTAAATTTTAGTTTAAAGCCCACCTGATAAGTTGAACCAGTCATTTTCCAAAAACATTCTTCCCAGTCTTTGTGAGGTGTAACCCAATCCTTGCCAAAAGCCCATCTTGGAGTAGTACAACCATGGTCCAGGAATTCAAACGTTTTATTTTTGGCAACACCAACCTTTTAGTCAATGGTTCACTTCTATACTTTTTTTCCCCTGTTACCGGATGTTGTCCTTTCATTGGCAGTACAGATGAAAAAACTAGTTGTGCAGCGAAGTCCTTGACTTTCTTGCCTAACTGCTCGTAATTGCTCAATATTGTTTTCAAGTTCTTTTTTGTGTCATTGGTTCCTACATGTAGTAATAGAAATGGGTAGTAGTCTGTGGGTTTTATTATTTTGGTTAGGTTCTCAGCCATATCTTTGATTTTAGCTCCAGGGATACAACATACCTCTTTGGATTGACTGCCTGGTCTACAGATGGCAGGTTCTGTTCCCTTGAGAATTGAATCTCCTATCACCAGCACTCACCTTTTTTTTCCCCTAGGGAAGTTTGCGGTATTTTTCTATCCATCACAGTAGCGCTTGAAGGTGCTACTTTTTAGGGACATTTGATGGTGCTTCTTTTCTATGTGTCTGCGTGTTTTCTTCTAGTGGAGTCCATGATATCGATTGCTTAGTACCAGTGGGGCTGCATCAGATTGGGTTGGTTTGGACAGGGGTTTTGTACTAGGTTTGTGTTTTTTTCTGTGAGTGACATGTTTCCATCTGTCTTCTTCCTCTACGGGGTCAACTCTTTTAGAAGTTGTTTGGTCATTATTATGTTCAATTTGAGCATATTCTTTTTGCAAGGTTTGTGGTTTCTCATTTTGTTGGTCAAGTTTCAGAGTGCTTAGAGTTTCTTCTAGACCCTTTACTTTTTCTTCTATAACTTAATTAAATAGCATACAAGTTATTATTGATTCTGGTCTCAATACTCACTCTCTCTCTCTCTCTCTCTCTCTCTCTCTCTCTCTCTCTCTCTCTCTCTCTCTCTCTCATTTGTTTACACTGCTACTATCAAAGAATTTGATGATGAAAAGCCTTCTTGGATAGCAGAGTATCGTTGGCAGAACTTTAATATTTGCATTCATGGAAGTCTTTCTAAAGAGAATTACATTCATGAAACATTTCCATAAATATCATTTTATTTCATAAGGCAATTTAAAATATATTTTATGCAATTGCATTTTGGTAAATTCAAAAGGGAAAACAACTTGAGCAAAACAGTTACTGAAGTAGCCCTCAGTTAAAGTATCCATTATAAGACTACTCAAATGACTATTGGACTTGCTGCTGTCAAATCTGACAGTAAATCCCAGGCCCCAAGCTTTGCTCTCTTCAGAGCAGGATGCAAACATTTAGCTTTCTCATGCCCCCCTTCTCCATCTGTCTACTGACCCATGCATCTGCCCTATCCTTTGCTTCACTGGACGATTTTTGATTGCCTTGATAGAAAGAAAATAAAATGCAGAAATGACATCCCTTCAGTGGGACACTAGAACGAATGATAAGGTTGTCTGCAACCTCAGAAGTATCTGGAAAGCTTAGAATTAGAAAAAAGAAGCTTTGTGAAAATCAGGATAAAGCACCTGCCAGGAACAGAATAATTTAGAAAGAGAGAAAAAAAGGAGAAAAACTACGGGTGATCAACAACATTGACTTTGCTTTGTAAGGGCTAAATCAACTAACCATATACTATGGTTAAGAATGGCAATTTGTTTTGCTTGATGGCTGAATACAGAAGTGGCACTGGGTCAGTAGAAACATGCCTATGGGTATAATAAGCACTGGCAAAACATTCACTGGTTGCAGCCAGAAAATATAGTAGGCATCATTTTCTCTCTCATATACAGATATTATCTCATACAGCATTTTTTTTATGTATCTCCACATATAGTATTCAAACTAAGGGCTGTACAGCAGACAGAAACAGAATATTTTTTTTATCATAGTTTATATAACAACATCTTTTTAGCTAGTTGGTAGGTTGGGAGAAGCCTCTAAGAAAGGATTGGGGGGGAAATCAAATTGCAAGAGGGAAAATTGGACTTCTATACAGAAAGTCTAAGGACTACATGCAATTTTTTCATTGGAATCTATAAAATCTACAGATTGAGATGTCAGAAAAAATTAATGCTTCACTTATTTTGTGATCATAATCTAGACACTCGGTCAATGTTCAGTTGAAAATCCACTGAATATATGGAGTAATGCAAATTGATATTTATAAATATCATACATTTACATTTTGGGGAGCGTATCAACAATTGGGGTAATTGTTCTTTTATCGTTTTTTTTAAATAATGTTGCTTATTGTCCTGTGTGCTGTTTAGTTAGTTTATCTGATTCTCACAAACTTATTAGATACTGACGTTTCCATACTGTCTTTGTATTGTCAAAGAAAAATCAGGTTCTCTTCCTTTGTTCATAGGCAGGTGAGAGAGTATGCTGAATGTTATTCCCACTTTGTATTTAGTTGTAGTCTTTTCCTCCAGTTCTATTCACAGGGATAATTTCTTTTTAACTTTCCTTTTCTTTCTTTCCTCATGACTCTGAATATGATATAGATACCGTATGTGCATGTGTATGGCTTTTCTATCTAACTGCAGTAACACTGTACATTTTCTCTGGTCCTCTTTCTTCCACACAACCTACAGGGAGGAAGAACTGAACACTGATCGAGTGTCTAGATAATTATTAGAGATTGCCTCCTTTGGAAGTTGTTTTGGTGCCAGTTGTCTAAGCAGCTAGAATATCTGGAATATTCTTTCACCAAGCTATCAGTTGTTAAATGACTTTAGTATCAAATTTATTTTTAATTTTATTAAATCTTTTTATTCAGCTTGAGTGCACAATAGAAGAATAGTATTAAAATTAAAGGAAGGAAGGAAGAAAGGAAGGAGAGGAATTCTACAGAAATTCTTTCTCCTGTGAGAGACTAGAAGAATTCATATAGTTGGGGCTAGGGATTTTAAAAATATTAAAAAATTCCCTACTGGTTCTGTGGGCGTGGCTTTGTGGGTGTGGTTTGGTTTGGTGGTCATGTGGTTGGGTGAGCTCAAAAACCAACTTTACACTTCACACACAAACAACACAAAAGCCACACAGCTGATTTACACACAATGCAAAAGCGCACAAAATGGCCCCTGCAACAACAAGCATGAACCTCACAGAGCCACAAAGAGGTCAAAACCCAACTATCACACTTTCCACAAAAAGACACAAAAGCTACACAACTGACTCCTACACAACTGACTCACACACAATTTAGAAGCAGCTGGACTTCACACAAAATGAACCCTGCAATAAGCATGGAAGAATAGTTTGTTTTTAAAAAATGATTTTAAAAAGTTTTTTTTAAAGGTTCCACATTCCCCCCTCTCAGCTGATTGTCAAAGACAGCTAAGAGTCTGCACATTTTTTTTTACTTTTTAAAGCCTTTTTTACTTCCAGTTGGGCAAATATGTAGTAAAAAATGCTTTAAAAAAAGTAAAAAAAAAAAGTTCATCAGCTTTGACAATCAGTTGTGCCACCGATCATGGGAACCTTTAAAAAAAAAACTTTTTAAAAGCATTTTTACTACCGGTTTTCCCAACGGGAAGAATTTATTACTATTGATTCAGGTGAACTGGGAAGAACCGGAAACATTTCACCCCTGGTAGGTATGTAAAAGAGGTGTGACAGAGTGATGTGTCCAAAGGTTTTCTCCATGTGAATAAGAATTGTACAAAGCTAATACAAAAGTATACAAATGCACACGTTTCTGGGTAAGTGTGTGTGTATTTGTGTGTGAGTGAGTATGTGTGCACACCTGTGATGCTATTTACTTTTGGAATAAGCAAAGCACACAAAAGGAGTAAAACACATTAAGGGTAAAACATTTAAAATGAGATATGACAAATTAGAAAAAACTGTAGCTAAATCTAGTTTATGCCTCAAGTAGCTTTAATTTGTGTCTCTAAAGTATTCTCTCTTTGCAAACTCTTCTTGTTTCCACCATGTTGAAACTTCATACATTGGCTTTTGCTCTATAAACCTCTCATTTCTCTTTTTGACAATTCTAATCCATGACACAAGAATTCTTTCTTGTGAACCATCTCTGTCTTTGAAGACTTAAGTAGTTGACAGTAGTTCAGTTAGTTTTCTTGTATAAACTTGAGTATGGGGGTTTCTTCTATTTCTTCAGGGTTAGAATAAAAAGCTATCAAAGCAACATATCTTGCAAGGTATCACATTTTTCAACCTTCTTACAGTAGTCTATACATGCTAAGATCTCCTCTAGGGCCTACTTAGCAGGACAACATACTGTTTTTCATAGACCACAAGATCAAGAAGATGCATGGAATGTAATGACTGTCAGAATGTATTTAACAGAGCCTGTAGATCAAATTTGTGGCACATTTGTTGCCTGCTTGCTACATCTTCAAAAAATTTCTGATGATGTTCTTAATGGTTGTTCATTTGATCTATGTGAATAAAAGGCAGAAGTGAGCAAAGATTCCTGTGCTAGTCACCACAGCCATTTAAAAATACTCTTTATGTAAACGATAGGTGGGTTTTAATCAAGCAGTAGTCATCCATTCTATATTCTATACCTTTTTATGATTATTTTTTCCATCCTTTTTCTATATATTTGTAATATCTCCATCTTTGTCTGTTTCCCTTGTTTTTCCCAGTAGTTAAGTGTAGTAGATACACTTCACTTAGAGTTGCTTACTAGGAGAAAGCTCTAAAAATTAATGCCATCTAATTAAAGGTTTTCCTATACTGTATATGTGAGTCCTAATTGGCCAAGACCTCCTCATCCTATGAAAGAAATCTCAGTGAATACAACTTTATAGTTGCAGTCTTCAGTTTCTCTGCTATTTTCACTTGATATACTACATCTGGAAATTGGAATAATTAGAATAATTATTCCAATAATTGCTTATAAGTCAACATGTATTAGAAATGAACTGGTTTTTTTTAAAGGAGTCAGTGTTCAAAAACATTATTTGGTCTTATTAAATTTATTGATCCAAATTCACTTTTAAATATTGAGAAGAAACATACCTGTCCTCTAGGTAAGGGTGTGACTGCAGGTAGGCCATTTCCAAAAAGTTTAAATTTGTTCTGGAATGTTGCAGTTAAATATTAATGTAGGGAAAAATGAACGTGTTTTGATAAATTATCACATGTGAAATCTGAAGCTTATGAGTAGTAAAAAATGTACCAAATTAACAGTGTTTCCTGTCAAATAAAAAGTGCTAGTTTACTACCTGTATTCTATTTGGTTGTTTGCATCATTACATAATATAATTATTCATCTCTGTCTCACTTGATAGCTTCACTAAACTTTCACATATAATATTTGAGGAGAAAAGACATCAGATTCCCTGCCTGAGACAAAAATAATTGAACACTTTGTTGAAACTAAATCAATTAAAAAAGAATTTCCCTCAATTTGGCAGCATTAAAATTCCTGCACTGTCAAAGGAATATAATTTGCCCCATTTCTAGCTGAACAGAACTGGCACTGTTCACCTCAGGCTATCTCATGGTATCTTACTGGGCTAAAGAGATCAAGAGCTGTCATTATATTTTTGTCAAGCTCAAAGTTTCAGGCAGTTGATTATTCTGTTTAATAACAGTCATTTTTTAAATCACAACCAGATCACTACTCTATTTGCTCCTGATGTTTCAGAACAATTTGAAAGCTTTTGAAAGCAGTTATAACCACAGAGAAATCTGATCTATTTCTTAATGGAGTTTCATTGTGATGCAAGATACAATACCAGATCCAAGTATTGGGTGTAAAAATCTCTAATCAAAATGAAAAGTGGCTTCTAGTAATGGATATCAATGACAATGGAGGTAAAGGCAGCTACAGCATACGCTTTGCTTGTAGACTGCATGTATTTCTTTACCATGGTAATCTGTTACAGGATACAAACTCCTTCCTAAATGTTTACTTTGCCCCAATCTGGGAAATCTTTATTCTGTGAATTCAATAGGGAATTCAGTGTGAAAATACAACTTTTGGTATGGAAAATCTACGGTGGTATAAGATTCAGATTCAAAAGACAGATTCAAAACTTTGGCTATCTGCATATTCCTTGGTTGTCAAGAAAACTAATAGCTTCCTTGCTAATTTTTAAACAGAGAAATTAGTAGAACATAGGGGGGAAAACCCTTTCCACCTTAAAAGAGGGTAGATAAATTGAGTTCTAAGATAGAAATACAGTTGCTGAGATTTCAGGAAATTATTACATTCCCTTTCAATAAAACCTGCTAAAAGAAAGTCAGAGAATCTTATTTAGTCCAAAGTTGGCTACAACAAGCTTTACAGCTTGTCTTACTACTTCTACACCTAAAATCACAGAATTATTTAAGTTACTGAGTTTAAAATTCCGTTCAAGACTTATATCAATACATTTCTGACTGAAAACCATTTACTCTTTGTATGAACACATTTACAATAGGGATCCTTAGAATACCCCGATAATTAGTTTTTGTTTTGACTTGGTCTTTATAGTAGGTAGTGTTAACATTAAAGTACAATTTGTCTTCTTTGTACTTAAGATCTTATTCTGTGTCCTACACTTCAAGATGCTAGACAATAGATTTTTACCTTTTGAATAATATTTCTTCAGGTTATTTTAGCACTGCAATAATATCTTTGCTACCAATCCTTTTTTCACAAATCTATATATGTCTAGTTCCTTCAATCTCTGTTAGTCTTCTGATTACCTTTTTGGCCTGCTTTGAGCTGTATTTAATCTGAATCCTTTGAAAGGATGGTGATCAGAATTGGACACACTACAGTTCATATCTAATTCATGAGAGAATATATTAGAACTTCTATTTTCTATTATTTGGAAATATGTTTATTTATGCAGTCTAAATTTTCCTTAGCCTTTTTAAAATTCATTACCATGGTATTGACTCACATTCAGTTTGTGATTCACTATAATTCCAAGATCATTTTCACATTGCCTGTTACCTAGTCTGTATCTCTTTTTCTTAATAAGTATATTTGTGTTGGTTGCAATTACATTTCATATACTTATTTTCAGCCTACTTCTCTAACTTTTTAAGGTCATTTTCAATTTGATTTCTGTTTTCTAAAGTAATAGTTATCCCACCCAGCATTGTGTTATCTATATTCTCTCTGCATTTTTCTTCTCTCATTTAACCATATGGGTCCCAGAAGAGACTCCTGTGGCAATCCATTTACAGCTCACTTCATTTGACAGTAACAGTTTATGAAAATATTTCAGAACAGATTTGAAGCCAACTGTGATCCACAATCCACATTCTAGACACACTTAACTAGCTTGGTGATGCCATGGGGTATTTTCAAGTGCTTTTGAAGTCTAACAGATTTTGTGTAAATTATTTCTATAGTATATTATGAAATTTATCTTATTAAAAATAACCTTATTATGCCAGGACTTACTTTTGATGAGTTTATGCTCACTTAGTAATCATAATCTTTTCCTACAGATCATTTAATTTATGACTTGCTGAACTGCTGTTGTTAGTGTGATTAGTTTGAAGTTTCCTGTATTTTTCTTTTGAGGGCAAATATTTTACTCTCTTTCAGGTTTCTGCTATTTCACCATTTCTTAGAATTTTTCAGTTAACTGATACAGTTTTGGCCTAACCATTACCATGTTCCTTCAGCACACTATGATATAAGAATTCCAGAACTTGGAAATCTGAATTCACCCAAAGTCAGTAGCTCTATCTATATATATTCAATGTATAAACTGGAATCCCACTATTTACCAGTGAGAAACCTACCCTCCTCTCCAAGAATATGGAGCCAAACATTTTTAGTACAGTATTTCTAGTACAGTACTGTATATTAATCAGTTGAGATCATTGGTTGATGACAGTCACATTTTACCCAAAGAAAGCTGACTGCAACAAAGCATTTCAGTATTCCAGTAAGACATGTTTTGGTGAGCCGTTAAAGGCTTACTATTGAGGAAACTTAAGCTGAAGCTTGAAATGTTGGCATAGCATTATTTTATTACTAGGCAGCTACCTTCCACAAAACTGGTAATTGCCTTCTCTTTGCCAGGCATGAAGGATAAAAGTATAGCAAGTACAATATTTAGCCCACATAGAGATAAATCTTGTTGCATATCACATCCACAAATTTCCACTAAGATCAACTATCTGTAGCATTCTGTCCTTATCTACCTGTGCAACAGCCTTTTCAAAAAATTCTAGATTTGTTTGCCACCTTATAAGAAACCCACCACGTCTTGCAATACAAAGCTAGCTACTGTGCAAATGTATAGTAGTTACATAGATCACAGCTGCCGAGTCATCAGTAAACAATACTGAATATTTCTATAATTTTGATGAAAAGGAAGTGTATGCGTCTTCCTTAGTTCTTCATTCTGATTTTATATTTCTTACTTCTTTATGAATCTTGTCCTTGAACTTTGGGTAATTAATTTGGTCATTTTCCAGAAGTTTAAAATGTTCCCAAATGTTCATGGACTAAATATTATTGCTTTCTCCAATTTTATTATATTGGAGTATAATGCACATGAACAACAATTTTACCCAAACCTATCTTGCAAGAAATTCCACTGAATTCTGCCAATCTTCATGAAGTGGGGGAAAAAGTATTGGATGTTTACCATATTATCTTTTGAGTAAAGATAAACTGGGCAATCATAAACATTTAGGAGATGGAAATAATAAATGTACAATAATAGTCTAATTTTATATACATATATTAAGCAGGTGAAACATAAGAGGTGCATACATAATGCCCAACCTGAGTGGCTTTGAATGGACATCCTGGGATTTCACAGATTGTTTTATAGATTAATTTGTCAGTTGTTTGATGCAACACAATTAAAATGCTCCAAAAATTTTAACTGGTTGACAGTTCTAATGACTTTACCATTTAAACTCCTTGATCTGAAATGTCAGTGGAGACATCCCCAAAATCAGATAATTAGATATTCAAATAAATAAGCCTACATAGAGAAATTATGAAATTATACGCAACAATCAGTTATATTAGAAATTGCATCGTTCTAATAACCAAATAAAGGATCAGCTACACATTTAGTATAAAAGGCATCTCTTAATAAAACTTATGTGCATGTAAGCATGTTGTCTTCAAAGTACTCTTGACTCCTGGAGAAGTCCATGAAAATTTCATTTTGCCATGGGCTCCTCTCTAGGCTGAGAGATAGTTATTGGCCCAAGGTCACTCAGTTGGCTTTGTGCTCAAGGTGAGACTAGAACTT
Organism: Pseudoxenodon macrops; assembly: GCA_032467955.1. Lineage (NCBI taxonomy): Eukaryota > Metazoa > Chordata > Lepidosauria > Squamata > Pseudoxenodontidae > Pseudoxenodon > Pseudoxenodon macrops. The sequence continues at coordinate 102,312 of JANHFT010003989.1, forward strand.
AGTCTCCTGGTTTCTAGCCTGGTGCCTTTGACCATCATACCAAACTGGTTCACTATAATTAAACCTAGTAGCTACTATTAATTCATTTGCTACTATTATCTACATGCTTCTGTAAACTAGTTAGTTGTTCTATCACCAGATTCACAGAAAACTATTTCTGCAGGACAAAATGGCTGACATAACTTTTTATTAATCTCTCAATCACCTTGAAAATGATTGGGCCACATTTCTCCATTGCATTATGAAGTAAAATTTTCCCTATTATGTCTTTGAGTATTGCTGTCTATTTGGGCATTTTAGTTTGTTGCAAGTTAACCTCACCAATCCATTGGCTACTTGATTCCTTAGCTGAACCACAAATAATCATGCCTTCTCACTTTATTCATACCTCTCTTTACTAATACTTCTGAAAGTATATAATAATTAAGATATTTGCTTAAATAGTATGGGTGGTTTGATTACATCATATGTTGTTGTCCTCAGATGAACTGAAAGCAAGCAAGCAAGCAAGGAGTAATAAATTAAAAGGCAGAAAAATGCAGGAAATGTTGGTGAAAATAAACTGTTTTGGAATTAGGGATACAAGAAGTACTATTCAACAGAGGAAATGCAATTTAAGATAAAGTAATAAATTTTGAGGGAAATAGGTAAAGTGAAGTGAAGGAGTTTTAAGATGTACTTGAAAATCAGTAATAGTGTAATTAAAGAAGATGCTATAAATATTGGTGCTAAGCAATATATGAAAAGGCAGTTGTTTTGCTTCCTTATCAACTTTTTTCACCGTTTTAGCCTTGTTTTTGTTCCGTTTAATATTAATAAATAAAATGAGGGATAAGAACTGATTAATTTAATGAAAAATTGAAGACTCTAGGTGTAAAAAGGACAACTAAAATATGTCAAAATATGTATGTTTACTTATAAAGTGCCTGATTCCTGAAGCTATTCCTCATGATTGGAACTTTGCCATTATTGTTCCCTACAAAGGTAAATACAGCAAGTATAAATTTTAAAAAAAACTAGACGGGAAGTCATTTTATGTGTTTCCAGTAGAATTCTGTTGTGGATACATGAGGTGACATCTGGCCAACTTTCGGAAGTGCTGGATAGCAAATGTGTAGACCAGACCAGAATTTTCCATTTCAGCCAATCATTAAGAAATGTAAGCATATGAGAAATAAAATTATTTGTTGATTTAGAAAAACTGTGTGAGATAAAGTGAATAAGATTGAAATATGAAATATTTTGCATAAATATGGAATTGAAAGTGGATAATTTAATATGATAATAGTTTTATATAAGTGAAGTGAAGCATGCATGTAAATAAATAAAATGCAGGGAATAAGATGAGAATGAGTAATTTCCTATTGGTTACAGAAGCATCCACAGAATCTGATGCTTTCATCAAAAATGACAGGAGAAGCTTCACATTATCATTCCGCAAATTATACAATAGGGAAAGAAATGGAGGAAGGGGAAGACAGAAAAAAATGTGGTAGGGTGGAGCTGATTAGATCCTGAAAAACAAAAAGGGGGGGGGGAAGGAGAGAGAGGGGAGTTGAAACAGTGTAAGGACATGCTAGAAGCAAGAATGGTTTATGAAGACAAAAAGGTGTAAGGAGGTATAAGTGATGGTGTTGGTATAAACTTGGTTTCCTTTCCTTTCTTTTTTATTTTTAATCTTATATCTTTAATTTCTGCCCTGTAATATTTTTTTGTTCTTTTTCTCTCTTTTGCATCAATTTGCTTAGTTCAAAATGTCTGATGATTTTCCTAAATGTTTTACTTTTGTTGATTGATGAACATTCGCCGGATATCAGGCATTTTATAATTATAAATATGTAAAATATAGGTAGTTTTTAGACTTCCACATTAATAGACATTGGTACTGGGAGTTTTCTAAAAGTTTAGAGTAATATTAAACTTACTTGTTTTGTATTTTTTTTCTTTCAAGGAGACCCTTGGGGACATTTCTATAAAATCATAATTTAAAACAAACAGCTTCAATGTTGCTTTTTTAAAAAGAGTGCTTTTTGTTCTTCAATAATTCATGTTTCATCAAGTTTAAATGTATTTATCACTAGGAACTACTTGTTTAATTTATATAGTGGCTAGTTGACTAGAGTGACTAAATTTTATGGAGTGACTTGTAGGGATAGAATCAGGACAAGAATTGGAATAGAGCCAATATTAAATTACATACAAAGTCAGAAAATAAAGTGGTTTGCTCATCTGCTGAGAATATTTGGGGATTCCATACCATATAAAGCATACATAAAAATGCTCAGAAATGTTGATTCAGTGTGTGGGTAAGTAATTGCTAGAACTTACTGATTGACTTTGAGCAAGTAACACCCAATATTTCAGATATGCCTTACATATATTAACAGTGGACAAACTCTATATGTCTAATATTGTTCTATGATACAAAATTTTCTTATGTGCAACAAGAAAACCTTCAAAGACCAGACAAATTGTGATTGCATTCTGTTATTGTGTATGTTGCAGCTCCTCAGCCAGGAGAATAAAGCTTTTAACATCAGATGAACTAATTACTACTGCTTGTGCCAAAACCAGCATCCTCGCAGACATGTTTATCTGTCCTCACCAGTGCACTTCTTTCTAATGCCAGGGCCAATGGTGCCAGAAATATATAGATCTCCTGCTTGTTTATTCACCAAAAGCAAACAAACAAAATAAAACACCAAACCCACAAAGTTGTGCTGTTCTGAGTTCCAAGAGAATATTTAATGCCATCTGAATGCAATTGATTTGCTAATGATTATCTAATGGCTAAAGGTGAGTAGGACTCATGAGTAAGTAAAAAGGGGGCTGCTCTAATTCTCCTCCATTCCCACTTAGGTATGTCCACATTTACCCTTTCAGCAGGAAAGTCCAATTTTGTCATTGGTATGCATTCCCTAGAATATGAATGGCAGTTTTTGGGTAATCAAGGAACTTGATAAGGCAGGCTGACTAATTGTACAGAGGCTTCTGTACATATTCAAGTTGAGACACATATAACTTGTGTTTTGACTTTGCTACTCAGCACAGAAAAAATTAAATAAGGTCTAAACTTGAATAGAGATCCTGGAGGCATGATTTGCATAATCTCATTGTCCTTTGCCCTTTTGCTTAAATTCTTGTAGTAGCAGGCTGAAGAATTATATACTATAGATTTTACCCTTTAAAACATATAACAGCTTATGATTTATCCAAATTAGAATTTGGTTTTTTCCATTACCCATAATACTACTTTCTGATATTTATCCTTTTCAAAATTTGGAAAGTCTGAGGGCCAGATTAATGATTAAAATTCATGAATATCACAGAATTTGGGTAAAGAGGCTCCAAAACAAAGCTGAATTACATATAGAATGAATAAAATCAGTTCAAAGGACACATTAATGATAAGAGACAAAAAAATAAGCAGTTAATTCAACTAACCCACTTTTTCTAGGTTATAAATATTCTGAACTTTTTTCCCCTGACTTCTACAAGAACACTAGGCCTGATCTATCTCATTCCTTCCTCCTTTCCTCCCTTCCTCCCTCATGGACAGACACAAGTATATGTGTGGGAATATGTTTGGGCGAGAAAGACGATAGATCGTGTTCCAATGGTCAAAACACAAAGACCAATAGACAATCTAAAGGAGTCCATCACATTAGAATTTGTAAGCATCAGATAAAATGTTATTGAATTCAGATATCATGTTCAAATTAGTGAAATGGTTAGATTGTGTTTGTGTGTGTATAATCAGCAGAAGTTGTGTAGAAATGATTTCTGAAACATGAAGTAAATCTAAAAATAAATAATCTATTAAATATAAACCTCTTTTGGAAGGAATAAATTTATAATTTGAAATTCAACTTTACAATTATGCATGATAGAACATTTTCTTTCCATTCACATTACTCCTCCATGCCTCAATATCCATAATAATGAGAAATTTTACATGAGTTTACCACTGTAACTTAGTAAGGTTAAATAGAAAATTTCTTCTAGAGATTCAAAAAGACAGAAAAAAATGGGTTACCTTATTTTTTTTATTTCAAAAACAAGTTTCCTTTCCCCCCCTCAACCAAATAAAAAAGAGTGCAAACATTAATAAATGTCCTGAAAAGTAGACATCTGTGTTTGCCTAAGAAATAAGGCTTAAAAAGATAGGCCACTAAAACCATTACTCTTCCTTATCCCATGTACACTCATCATTTGTCCAGTTTCAGATCTTCTTGAATTGCACAAAATATAGTAGCTGACTGAAACAAAGATTGCAGTGCTACATTTGGAAGAGCACAGATCAGCATAATAGAAAAATTATAATAACTGCTTCTACCAAAACTTCCTCATTTAGGGCTGTATGTGGACCTCTGAACCTTCAGACTTACATAAGTCATTTTCAATGACAATTTTAAATATAACATATTTATGATAATATGATAGATTGGACTGGGACTTAAATAAATTCATAAATTATTAAATTCATGTATACAAAGGATAAATCACAAAATTGAAATAAAATCAAACAAATTTAGTTTTTTTCTGGATCTACTCACAGATATTATGTTAAGAATAGACCAAATGTAACCTATAACATGAAAAAGCTGTTCAGTCTTAATATCATTAAGCTTCTTTTTGAGGAGAAAAATAGAATGAATTATACTTAGTGAAAAATATATATTATCCTTTATCCATGTTGCTGTCTCTTCTGTTTATATTCCATAGAAGAGAAAAATGAGTTAAAATCTATGGCTCAACTCCAGTGAGAATACATTGTCCAATACAGTTTGTATATAACTTCAGGTAATGCCTCCAGGTGTACAACAATACAAATAATAACCTCAGGCCAACCGAACCCCCAATGTGTGATAATAATTTTTTTGGTTAAATTGTGCTTTGAGGGAATAAATATTATACTCCCAAGAGTCCATCTCTTTTATAGAATTTTATCAACAAGAGTGACATTTTACCTAACAAGCATCTGTAATTGCCAATAAGAATTACATGCATAGCTTCCTGCACATTTACATGACATACACCCTTTTAAATTATTTTAATACTGCCATTGTTGGAAGAGAAATCAAATATGTTGACGGGAACTGGAGGAGCAGTTTTGATTTTGCCATGTACATTACAATAAATTATTGATGAAAGGCTTGGAGAAAACAAGCTGTAACGGCTTATTAGCGCCTGTATTTGAATTAAGGGATAAAACTTGTTATTCACTGAAATTATCCAACCTGCACTTCACAGGCAATTGCACAAATTATCCAAAAGCAGCCATGACATGAACACACTTTGCATTTCCATTATGCCACTTGAAGATAGGGTCCACTTATTCCAGAGCCCATATCTTAATTATTTAAGGAAAATGCATTCAAATAAAAGCTATTTTTAATCAGGCTCAACCTTTCCTAAACAATGATGCTTTCATTCAAGTCAAGCTTTCTTGCAACAATAATTAAGAAACATAAAGGCAATAGGATGTTTTGTATGGGGGTGGGTATATATTTGAGAAGAAATAGTTGCTCTAGAACTGACTGCTTATATACTACTGATACTTTTTTTATAACACAAACATTTCATGAAAATTTGAACTGATGACTTTGTCTTGATTCAACTCATTTTATTTAATTATATATTTTGCTAGACTGTAAGACAACAATACAAGTAGGATGAATTACCAAACTGAGGATATTTCATAGCTCTGCATCTACAAAGACTAATTTTTCAAGATGTGAATAATCACAAAGAAATAAAAAGTAGAAGAAAACACTGCTTATCAGAAATACGTCAGTTTGAAAATACATTTATCTGGTGAAATGAAGAAGGTAGTCAATTTTGTTTGCTTATATACGATGTTGTAGATCTGGCCACAGGGCTGTATGATTTTAGAAAATAGAAGAACCTCCACTTGGCAATCTTACAGTATGCTCAGAATGAGGAAAACAGAGTGAACAAAACTCTGTGTCCTTGCTTTTATAATAACATTGTCCCAAGAGGATAGTGGATTAAGGAGAAGAAAGCAGAGCAGTTAGAGCTTTATAATGAATAGAATAACAGAGTTGGAAGGGATCTTAGAGGTCTTCTAGTCCAACCCCCTGCTTAGGCAGAAAACCCTACACCAATTCAGACAAACAGTTATCCAATCTCTTCTTTAAAAACTTCCAGTGTTAGAGCATTTACAACTTCTGGAGGCAAATTGTTCCACTGATTAATTGTTCTAGCTGTCAGGAAATTTCTCCTTAGTTGCTTCTCTCCTTGATTAGTTTCTACCCATTGCTTCTTGTATTACCGTCAGGTGTTTTGGAGAATAGCTTGACTCCCTCTTCTTTGTGGCAAACCCTGAGATATCGAAATACTGGTATCATGTCTCCCCTAGTCCTTCTTTTCATAAGACTAGACATATCCAGTTCCAGCAACTGTTCTTTATATGTTTTATCTTCGAGTCCCCTAATCATCTTTTTTGGCTCTTCTCTGCAGTCTTTCTAGAGTCTCAACCTCTTTTTCACATCATGGCGGCTAAAATTGGATGTGGTATTCCAAGTGTGAATAATGTTTTGTTTTCAGAACTTAGGCAAAAGCACGATCCTTTTTAGGCTGCCTGCCTCCAAATACAATTTTTTCTTCTTTTTACAGATGTCTCTACATCTCTCAGATTCATTTAGGAAGTGAGATTGGTAATATGTAAATTTGTAAATAAATAAATAAAAATATATTTTCCAATCCCTATTTAGTGCTAATATTACACTAGCAGAACTTTCCACAAATGTGTGTGAAATATTATTCAGTTTATACTGGTGTTACTGTGAATGTGACTGAACTTGTATCTTCCTTGAGTTGATGGGAATACTTTTTTTATGCCTAGCTTGATTCTTACAAGTTACATTCAGTATAATAATAATAATTGACCCCTTGTAATATAGATACATTAAAAGATTTATTCTGTTTCACTTTATATTAATACTTAACATTTTATCTTTAATTATAGCTCATGTACTAATCCCAGCTATTATAGATCATTCAGATAATTTGAGAATTTCCTTCAGCCACCTCTCACAAGATTTAAATTTGGGGGCGGGGAAAGGTCAGAATACAGTTCAGAAAGAAAATGAAATTAATATTTTTGGTCATGATGGTACAATTAGGTTTAATTATGTTGTATTTCCATTACTGATTTATAATCCTAACAGTTTAAAAATGGGCTAAATTTAATTTAATTTAATTTGAATTTAATTCCAAATGAATCATTTTGTATAATTTTTCAAACTTATTTTTGGTTGGACTTTGGAAAAAAAACAATCTTGTCAGGTTAAGTCAGTCACAAGACCTTGAAATGGCTGTCAGTAATATTGTAACTGGGCAGGTTTAAATTGAATTTTAGTCACCAAATGTACATGTTCACATTGCCAGTGGAAGCTGTTTTTTCATGTGCAGACAGTAGACAGAGGCAGCTGCTAAAATTGAATCCACAGCATCAAACAACTTGTGAACTGATTGAATTTAAAATTGGAATTTCTTATTCCTTGATTTTTGCCTCAAAATAGGATGAGGGGATGCAGGTGGCTGATAAACAAAACTATATCACTCAGCCATAAGGTTAAAAAAACCAAAAGCAACAAGAATGTAATCTTTTTTTGGAGGACAGGAGGAATCAACAATAAATTATAAAACTACTTTTTCAGCTGGCGAAAATCAGTACAGGTCTGTTAACCTTAAAAAGAGAAATACTGCTATGTATTGAACTAGGAAAAGGGGCGAAAAACAATGGCAAAGTCCTATCAGATATAAGAACCTGAATTGACTTCAGAAGTGTTATAACCAAATTTTGACTTTAAAGCAGAGTCACTGTTATTAGTCAACAAAGAAATATACTGTTAATAATTTAATTGGCTTTCTTGATTAAAAGCTATAAAACATGGTGTTTGGCATGTCTTGCTTTCAGTTAGGCCTCTGGGAAAAATTAAGGGTAAATGGCCTTGGGTTGAATGCAATTCAATGCACATTAATTTGGAAGATTCCTCAATTATCTTCTTATGTCAATATCACTTTTTACTATATTGGTCATCTAATTCCACAAGATTGAGATTGTCCCAATCTTGAATATGTTTTAGAGAATCCCAAGTAAGGCTTTCTGTATGGAAATGTCATTTAGAACCTAAAATTATGTTATTATTAGTAATACTTTTAGATATGATGTTTTATTAAACTGGCTAAAGATATTTTAATATGGTAAGTGTCTAGAATTTTGTCAAATAAATTAATATTACCAATGTAGATGTTTCAAAATGGTTTTCAGATTCCAGTGTGACATACTGTGCAAATACTTCAAAAGCATTACTTTGAATGATTATAATATTTCTGTTCATCAATTATATAGTTGAATATTTTTCCAGGCCTGCAAAGCATCCTCACAAACACATGCAGTTTCTGAAAGCAAGAAAAAAAAAACACAAATCTACGGTGCTAACCAGAAAAAACATCAATATTTTACTGATTTAGGGTAAACTTGTTTGTACCTGCTCATTTTGTATTGGAAAAAAAGGTTCCAAAATGTATAATCTTGTGACATATTTTCCATGTTATATATTGTTTATCACAATCACATTCTACATCACAAAGAGCTATCTATCATTGAACAATTACACATTGAAAGCACATATAACTGAATGCTCCTTTGTGACATACAGTTATCAGATAAGAAGCTAGCTGGAGTATGACTTATTCAAACATAAGTGATGGAATTAGCTTTCATTATTTAGGGCATTTTTGTGTGCTTTTCATTTGAAAGGACTTTGGCTATAGGTGTGGAGATTGACAAATATATCATTAGACTAAATGTCTTAGGACAAAAACAGTGAGTCACAAATAACAATCTTTATATGTAATGGATTACTGACATGGATTAAATAACATTACAAATCATGTGGAAGACGGTTTAATTAATTATATATTTAAAATATATTTTTGTTCCAAGGCAAATTTATCTACCCAAAACTGCCATTGATCTCAACAGGAAGTTCATAAGGTAAGGATTTCTAAAGAAGGTCACATTTAGAATTTTGAAGAAAAAAACTCTCATTCCTTCTTCCATCCCTCCATCTCTTATGTTATATAAAAACACTTCCAAATAAAACAATAAGCTGTAACCACTAAACATCCCCCACCCAAGTTTAATATACTCATATGAATCCAAAAGTACTTCTTGAAATTAAATGTAGTTCTGAAGGCTTTCATAGCATGCCAGCCCATATACAATTGGGTAGGAAATGGAGCTTGGTGGGGAACAAATGAAATATCCACACTTTGGGAACTTTTGGCATTAATACTTTTTAATAGCTATCTTATGGGAAAAAAACCAGCAACTAAAATGAACAATATTCATTAGAAAATGATACAAAAGAATGAAGCTTTAAATGCCTGCTTCCTTGAGATGAGAGTTTTTGATATATCAGAAAGCTTGCATGTTTGTCTTAAAAAATAGTAAATTAGGATGATGGGCAGATGATATCACACATACTGTTTTAAATTTTATTCTCTTTTGTTTTTCAAATAATTTCAGTTCTTTCTTTCAATTTCACCTAACTTTTGTGAATTTTGTTAATATTTGATATGCCTCAATTTTATTACATTGTACATGGTTGCATAGTACTTATTTTGATCTAAGTTGTGATTTACCCTTTATTTCCCTTGGTAAACATCTGAGAATTATTAAAACTATAAATAGCTATCATAAATCAATTCAAGTGATCACGGAATTGACCTTATACAGTATATGAAGTATATGATTGTGCTCTAAATAATAGAAATGCTGATCTAGGTTTTCATCATTATCTTGATTAAAACTCTTTCCCCCCTCACTGCTGCTAGCTGAGTTCTGACTCAGCTTTGCTTTGGCAGAACGTGTATTTAAAAGACAAATTCTTTCTTCCATCCTATTACTCAGACATAATTATTCTTTATTAATGGTAATGATGCAAAGTAGCTGATATAAATCTAATCAATATTAAAGCACTGCTTGATCTGTGCTATTCTTTTAGGTGAGAGAACATTTCTCAAAATGCTGAGAGGGTATTGATAGGAGAGGCAAGTAGTAGACAAATAGTTGCTCAAAGTTACAGTAGCAATGGTATTTATTATCAAGTTATCAGAAGAGTATATATATAAAAAAGAAAAAAACCCAAAAGATTGAATTATAAATGCCTAAATTTCCATTTCACAGCTAAAAATGCTACTGCTAAAAATGACATTTCTTTCATGTAGTGACAGGAATATAGAACTTCTGATACTAGTTAAGCATATTAAGAACTGGAAAAAAAAGTAGATAATATACCTGATAATTGCATTAAGTGAGGAGAAAAAAACAGATCTTACTTGCTATCCTCAGAGAATGACATAAAGATAAAAGAAATTAACTTGGCTGCCCTGTTTCAGCAATGTACATGATATTAACCTATTGGGTAGTAAAAACTACACTTTTTCTCCCGTTTTTATAGGATCCTGGATACGGAGTGAAATAATTATATGATGTCCAAGAAGGACAATCCACCAATCAGTAGCCATGGCAAACACAAGACAGATAGAACATCACCACCAAGCCTACAGTTACCTCAGGTGGCCAGTAAATCATTCACCACAGACAGACTGGTCAAGACAGCTTGTGTTGACAGAAACAGAAAAAAATACCACTTTTGAACTAGAGCAAGAAAAACCCAACAATTCCATTTGTCACTTTCAATGGTCAATGAGATTGTGGTCAAACTAGGGATATAAGCATATGTTCAGAACCTCAAGAAATAAATAGTGGTGTACCTTTACTTTTTCAGTTGGAGGAAGCATTCAAAGGCAAGCAGATACATTATAGAGCTCTTTTGAGGAACAGTGAAAAGAATCTTTACACACGAAACACTGAGTTTCTAGGGGAAAGGAGAGATATGAATAAAGAGCTTTAAATGAAATGATAGTTCCCATCTTTTCAATAAGGAATGAATAGAGGGAAGTTGTTCGTTGTGTCTTGTTTGTTTTTGCTTTTATAACATCTGTTATAAACTAAATTTATTTTTGCAATGATCTGAAAGTAATAAAAATTCTGAGATTTGTTGGGCATAATATATTTGAAGAATGTACTGTCAGGTATAACTGAAAAAGAAAACCTATAGTAGAGCTGACCTTGCATAAATGTTTGACTTTTAGGCAAAATCAAAATAATTTCATACTTTAGCTTTTCAGTGCTATATTTGCTTTTGCTGTTGAGGTCTGAAGCTTATTTTTAGTTTCAGTAGAATTGTGATCCGCAGCTTTCTAAAGAATCAGAAATGTGCATCATGGATGGCTGAACAGTGAATTTGACTTTGAACAGTATTTCTGTTCTTAAAAAGGAAAAAAAAAGATGCTTTCAAAATTTCCCCCACAAAGACTAGAATGTTTTGGACTATCTTTTTGAAGAACAGACAAATCTCCCCACTCTCACTTTGTCTAGAGGCAAAAGACAATTGAATAAAATCTTCTTTGAGGTAGCAAAACTGAACTCTACAAGCATTGTTCTTTCCAAATGTAATTCTATTGAGCTGATACAATTCCTTTGTGTTTTCTAAGCCTACTTTGGAAATGGAGAGGAAGGTGAGAAGCAAATTCATTAGATAGAATGAAGGTTGGGATGATTTTCTCCTTTCTGATTTATGAGAGTACAGAACATTTCTGCTGAAAGAAAATTGCAAACCCCCCTCTAACATAAGTTTTTTTAGCTGACAGATGTGAATTACAGTGTACAGATGTCTTTCAAAACTTTTCCCCAAAATATCGCAGCTATTAATATCTTCATAGCAGTTCCAATGGTTCATTCCAAGCATACATAAAGTCCTAAGATTCTAAGGCACAAAATGAACTTGCAATTCTAAGAAAAGAGCATAGTCTTTTTTATTGGATTATAAATATTGCATATAAGCATTTTTAACTACACTGACACTCCTTTCTTCCTCCAGGCATAAACTGGTTGTCCACCAAGATATACACTCATTTAGGGTAAACATTTTTACATGTATTAAAATATTGCCATAGTCTTATTGGGATCAAACAACCTATTAGCAGGCATTGTGCTGAATGCTCACTTTTAAACAATGCTGTCAGGAAAGTTCACAACTGTTAGAGCTAATGAACAGGAGAAAGAAAATGAGGTGAGTTTAACAGTGCTTTTCTTTCATTCCTGAGCATTGACTGGGAGTGATTTTGAGATCACTTTTGGGGGTGGGTTTTTTCCCTTTCAGAGTTGAATAAATCTTCTGAGCATTTGCATGAGGTATTATCTGATTGGAAGTTTATTACTGACAGTCTGACAACCTGAAAACATGGGATAAGTACCTTCTATATTAAATGACCAAATATTCAAAGAGGCACATGGTAGTGAGATCATGACTTTCCTGACATCTAAAGGAAATGTAATACAAAGATCCAACAAATCCATCTGACAATGTTATTTTTTTTGATGGTGGGAAAGGGCAAAGTGGGTTGTTATCTTGGACCTAATTCTTACTAATAGGAAAATGTTGATTGAATCAATGAAGTAATTAGTACTATGGACACAGTGACATGTACTTTCTGAATTCATGATACTGAGGTGGAGAATGTGGGATTAATCACAAATTTATTATAAAAATGAATCTTTCTCCACTGTCCCAAGCCATCCATAACCAACTGGGGCAGAAAACTATGTTGCAATCAAGTGAATACATTGTAACAAGTTTCTGGAAAAGCACACCTCCACTAAACAATCAATTGACAAATACAAAAACCAATTACCCTGGCAAGAGTAATGAAACAGACCAAGAACCTATTCACCCACATTCCCCCAAACCCACAATAAGCAGCCCAGACACCATCTACACAAGAAATGACTATTAGGGCTATACTGCAGATACAAGGAAGGACAACTAAGGCTGACCCTTGGGCAGGATCACACCAGAGATGGGTTCCTACCGGTTCTATCCGATTCTATAGAACCGGTAGTAACTTGGTGATGATGTCACAGAGCTGCTCCGAAGCGAACCGGCAGCAAAAATATCCAGAACGCACCCCTGGATCAACACCATAAGAAACATATCCACACCCTCGCAAACTCCCCAACAAAGACCAGTCCCTGCTCTGTATCTAACCTTCTTTGGAGCTAACTCCAGAATGGAACCATTTCCACTGTATAGGAAATGGAAGTGTGGAAAGAAGTTTATTTAAACTGTCCAGATTTAATCTTGTTAATATTAGCAAGGAATGCCAAAACAAAACAGAAAGACAAAAAGGCTGTAGGTTTGTTGCAAGAAGAAAAGAGGAGGGCTTTGCTGATGGTATGAACTGAAAATCAGTGGAATAGGATGTCTCACGAAGTAGAACATTCCTCTTCATTGGAAGTATTTTGATAAGAAAATGATGCATCTGATATACTGGACCATTCTGCCATGTATTTTACAGGTCTATGTTCTATAATATTAATAATATTTAAAATGTGAAGAAGAAGGAGTAGGAATGGATGATAACTGAGGATGTCAATAATTGTCTCAAATTTCAGAAATTATAAAACTGAATAACATTAGGTCTGCTTTGACCCATGGTGCCGCCTGACTATTTTATATGAAATGCTCATTTTATCAAATACAGTAAGTAGTTAATTTAGGATTTAGAACATTTTGCAATCTTATCATTTACTACAATGAAACCAGAAAAAACTATTAATGCCCTTCAGCTACTATATAACATTTTAATATTATCAGATGCAATATATATTTAATTTCAGGGGTAGATCAGTTTACAATCTCATCACTTAAAATAGATGTTTAATTAACAGATCTAGAAAGGATGCAAGCAAGCAACTTTGCATCATTCTCTGGGGATATGTTTTAATTAAAGAATTTGATGATATGACAAGTATGATCTACTGATTTATGATTTATGATTCAGAACTATTACTTTATTTATAAATGTATGAAGTTATACTATTAGTAATTTCCACAACTCCAAGAAAGTAACCAGTACCCTTGAACATTGCTTATAGTTGATAATGTAAAACAAGCTGGAATTAAATCCAGACAAGATAGAACTCCTAGAATCTAGAAAATTCAGTCATATGCTAAATAAACAAGCAAGCAAGCAAACAAGCAAACAAACAAACAAATAAAGGAAGAATTTAGATGAAATTTGTTTTAGATAAATGTTATACTTTCTCAGAGAGAGCAGATTAATCGTTTGGGAGTATTCTCGCCTCCTCCACTCACTACCCTTAGATTAGCAAACAGTGACTGTAATGGGAAAAAATGCACAATTGTGAATAGTGCATGCATCAACTGCAATACTTCCTGAGCCAGTTAGATTTAGTAAAAAATATTCAACACATGGCTGCAACGTATCTCAACTACTGCAATGTGTTTAATGTGAAGATGCCCTTGCAAAATGTCCAGAAATTATATTGGTACAAAATATGATAGATAAGCTGCTGACCAGTAGAATACTGTATAGAGATGTCAACACTGAAAGATCAGCATTGGCCAGCAATTGCCTGCCACATGCAATTTAAGGAGCTATTGTTGACCTTTAGGATCTTAAATCACTTAGACTGGTTAGATTTTCTTGCTATAAACTAGTTCATCTTTTAAATCAACAGGAGATTCTGAAGATACCTTCAGTGTGAGAAGTTTGACAATAATATTTCTGGGAAAAGATCCCCCCTACTATGGAGTTCCAGGCTTTGGAACATCCTCTCAAAGGAAATGAGCTAATTTCTAAATTCTAACATGATAAAAATACATGATAAAAATGTATGATGCTGATAAAATACATTATAGAATATAGAACAACAGAGTTGGAAGGGATCTTGGAGATCTTCTAATCCAACCCCCTGCTTAGGCAGGAAACCCTACACCACTTCAGATAAATTTCTTTTCCCCCTTTTCTAAGTTTTTGCTTGATAATTATTAATTAGATTAATTAATTATATACACATTTAATTAATTAATTAATTAATTAATTAATTAATTACTTGTCCAATATACACAGCCATCTTTCTCATAAAACAAATGATTCTGGGTGGTGTATAAGAAAGCTAAAAATGTTATTAATAAATACCAAAAGCAGTTGTTGTTATTGTAGTTGCTATGTTACTATGTTTCTGCTTTTCAAGGGGGCCTCATGTACAGTATATTACAATAGTCAAACCAGAAGGTGACTATTGAGGACTAGTAGAGCCCTCAATATAGAAATAGGCTCAACTGACAAATTATATTATGTTTTACAAAGGTCTGCCTAACCACAAGTGCTACCTGCAAATCTTCCCTTTAGATGGCCCTTCATACTAATCCAGAGAATTGGTTTGCCAAAAATGGTTTGAAATCATAATAATAACACTTGTGGAATTATGTAGGCATAACATGCATTCTTACCCATGGAGAGATTTCAGATGTATGAAATGTTTAGAATTTTGATGGTAAGTCAGCATATCACTAAGAATTAATTAGTAAGTACAAAATAAATACAAAAATCATAAAGCCATTGGTTATGTTCCTGCCCTCTGGATTAGTGAAGAATAATTACGTTCCTTCCTCTCCCATCATATTCTTATGACTTATATTTTCCTATGCAAATGTAGAACCTGCTTTTTTCCCTGTTAAAATCAATCCTATTCATTTCAGCCGTTGGCTCAAACTTGTCTAGATGTTTTAAAAATTTTGCTCTTTTTTTTTTAGTATTCTCTTTCATCTGAAGCATTAGTCATTTTGTGGAATTCCACTTGATATTTCCCTGCAAGCAGGAACCATTAATTAGCACATTTTCAGTATAGCCATTCAATCAAATTTGAGTCCAGTACAGCTACACAATAGCTCGTTTTTTTTCCGTTTCATGAAGAAGAATATAATGAAGTCCTCTTTTGAAAGCTTTGCTCAGATTCAGGTTCACTAAATGAGATTCATTCTATCTATCTATCTATCTATCTATCTATCTATCTATCTATCTATCTATCTATCTATCTAATAGGTGTATAGGAACACTGTCTTGTGAGCACTAACAAGAATAAAAAATACAACAATAAAAATTTTCAGCAAACAAACAAGAAAAAAACAGCATCCCATCCAATAACATCCATCTACCTCTTCAGTTTACTAGGCTTCAACCTTGCTATCCCAGTCCCTGTGAGGAGAGGGGGAGAGAAACAGCCATTTTTGAAAAATTAGGAGTGTAGGAGTATTCTGGAGCTTAAAGGGAAGGGTGTTGCACAGGGGAGGGGTTGCTACAGAAAAGGCATAGTTTCTAGGTCATCCAGCCTAGATGGCAGCATTTAACAGAAGGGACCTGGTGCATGCCCATATTATCCAACAAGATGGATGGGCAGACACACTCAAGGACAGGTAGGCCTGCAGATAATCTGTCCCTGTGCCATGTAGGGGTTTAAATGTAATAAACAGCATATTGATTAGAATGAAATCAATATAGAAGCATAAAAGAAACTATTAGCCAGTACAGCTCTTGCAGCAATGATATAACATGGGCTGAATGACAGGTGTCCGACAATGAACAAGCTGCTGTATTCTGAACCAGTTATAATTTCTTTGTAGTCTTCAGGAGTAGTGTCATGTAGAGCATGTTGTAATGTCCAAATGGGAAGTGATCAAGGCCTGAGTGACTCCGAGCAAGGCCTCCTGCTCCAATAATTGACTCACTTGGTGTGTGATACATATCTGTGCAATGCACTATCTGCTAAGCTAGTAATTATCAGAAGAGAAGGTCATAGCATACTTTTCCAAATCCTCTCAAACATGCTGCTTGATAATCTAGCCAAAAACATTGCTCAGTACAGAATAGTATCTATTGTTTCTTGAATCCTCTTTCCATTTTTGGAAAACAGCAGTGTCATTTGATTTCTTTCAGTCTTATAAGAACTTATCATATTTCCATGATTAGTAAGATTGGCTCTGATCATCTCCACTGGTTTCTTCAATACCTGGGCTTAATCATAGAGCCCTGGAGACTGAAATTAATCTAAATTAGTTCATTTCTCTTTTATCTTCTACTTGTCTATCACAACCTGAAGAACCTACTTTCCCCTGTAGCATAATAATAATCAATTAAAGTTCCTTTTTCCTTATGAGAGAAAACAGAGAGAAAATAGGACTTAAGAAGTTCACTCTTTTCATCCATTACCAACTCACCATATTTTCCCTGCAATGGAACTATTGGTTTTCCGTTTATTTTTAATATACCCCAAATATGCTTTCCCCTTTTATCTTTTTATCTCTGTCAGCTTTTAGTATTACATAATGATTTTTTTCCTTTAAGATTTCATGCCATTGTTTTACTTTTTTTTTTTTAAGAATTAGGTTTGGTTTTTTTTGAAGGTCATTATGCAGGTTTCATGCTTCTCAATTTGTCTTCCATGAATATCAGAAATTCAAGAATAAAGTGATCACTTTCTTCTCAAATATTAATCACCTCCATTTCGTCAACCAATAATTTTCTCTTGATGAGGATTAGGTTTAGGATAAAAAGTTATTAGGATTTCACAAAAAGCCAATTAATATTTAATTTGATACCTATATATCTGTTCAAAATATTTGAATGGCCAATATTATTAATTGTTCATATATTCTGTATAAGGTGATATATGATAATAATTATCCAAAAATATTTTGATGGAAAAATTGTTTTCCTTCCTATTTTAACATTTCAATAGATTTTTCCAACAACAAAATCTTCACAGGCATTCCCCATGTGGACTATATCCTTACTTATTCCACTTAGATCATAAGATACTTTCATCTAAAACTGTTAAATATTGCTTGGATTATGTTACTTTGGTTCACTGATTTCTTTAGAACTAACAATACTAAGGTTCAGAGAAAAACTTTCTTTATGGTA
The DNA here is from genome assembly GCA_032467955.1 of Pseudoxenodon macrops. NCBI lineage: Eukaryota > Metazoa > Chordata > Lepidosauria > Squamata > Pseudoxenodontidae > Pseudoxenodon > Pseudoxenodon macrops. The sequence goes on from JANHFT010003989.1 coordinate 120,201, forward strand.
TAAGTCTACACACTTCCCATATTGTTCATAACGTACTGAATAAAGTTATTGCTCTTTAAATTAAAGTCTATTACTATATGTAACAATATTATAGCCAAAATAGAATATACACAGTAAATTATTTTGCAAATTAATGCAGTGGACATTTTCTGTGATGATGATGCTCAAAATTGTCTTCATATGAATGCATTTAAATGGATGAAGGCAGTATTTGTTGATAGTAATGTAAATACTTATAAAAATATAAATGAAAAAATGATGAAAGATTCAGTAACAAAAAAAACAAAAAAAACCAACAACATTTTTATCTAATGTATCACAACCACTTGCAGCAAGCAAGAGCATAAATTCCTTATGATATTCCATGAACTACTGTAATGAGGTTAAGACCATATCAAAGGCAGGATGAAATTAAATTTTTGGTATGTAGGAAAGAATGGCAGAGTGTCATTTGGTGATAAAGAGTGCTCCAATACTAAATAGATCTTTGGAGCTCAAATATTCAACCCCTATACAGAGCTGTTAAGAAATGGATATATTTCGCCTTACTGAACTCTCTCTCTCTCATATATTATATTATATATATTATATAATATATATAAAAACCCTAGAACGGTATGGCTAGCTGATGAGAGCTAAATAGCTTGAAATAGATCTATACTAGTCTCCCTTTATTTATTTATCACCAAAAATTTGTATTATATATATGTATAATACATTATTAATACATACATTTGGCAGTTTAAAAATACAGGTTTATCCATTAGCATTTTGAATTGAACTATCTCAACTTGTTTTTTTAATTAACTCATATCAGTAAAAACTATGTATTTAAATGGACATTAAAACTGTCATGAAAATGAGTTTTTATTGCTACAATTCAAGAAGAAACTTGTACAAGACGAAAAGATGAAATCTAAGCTCTTTTCATCTTTGTATTACTTGTAATCATATCTAAAAAGAAATTCTTTTATTAACTCCTTCAAGGTTACTTTATGTTGCAAATCAGGACATGTCCATGTCCATATATTTTATTGTCTAAATAAAATTATTGGGGATGAGTTTGAAAATACTTTTCATCATCAGAACAATGTTATTTCTTGCTATTTGTTTCATAAAAGCAGCAAAGTAGTCTCAATACACACATGCATGAACATGTTGATGAATTTTAGGATTTAAGCAATAATTTTAAATATTGCAATATTTTTAGAATATTCTAGGAAAATTATATTGTTATTAGTTACTTTATTCATTGAACATGAAACTCAGTCAACTGAACATTCAAAAATGCATCACAAAAACATTGACTGGTGCTAATGGTTGATACGGGTTGCTGCCAGCGTCCTAGATATTAATCAAGTACCTTCTTAAAATATATGATGTTTCAAGTAGCACATTTTTTTGTAGTTCCGCTGGTGTTATTGCAAGAAACTGCAATTTCTTGATGTGTTTTGTAAAGTTCTTGGACATGGCATGGTACCAAGTGTCCCGATGACAATGGATATCACGGTTACATGTTTCATCCATAGCCTTGTAGTTTCGATGTCAGGGTAGTGATATTTCGTGATTTTTTCCAGTTTGTTGTTCTTGTTATTATTTATAGACAAACTATTACAAAAAGCAAAAATTAATTAGAAAATACATTTTTAATTTTTTACAAGGAAATCTACAGATTACAAATTGGAATGATTGATGTGGGCTTTCAAAACAGTCACTTGCCCAGATCAAAATATTGCATACTTGAAGCATTATTGAAAGAGTACTTGAAAATGTCAATGAGGAGAAACAAATAAGCAAATAAATGGTATCTGAAATGGCTTGTTTCTTTGAATTTCAAGAGTTTTTCTCTCTCTTATATGAAGCCCAAATCTACCATCTTACAATTCAGACCATTGCTTCATGACTGGAGGCAACAACTGTTTCTTTTCATCTCCTGACAGACTGTTAAATATTTGAACACTATTGATATTGTTGTGTGCTTTGGGAAGTTGTATTGCTGATTATAAAAAGTGCTTCATAAAATAAAGCTGATTGATTTTGGAACATGTAGTAGACTTCATCTGCCAAAACTGTGTAACATTTGTACCAACTACCATCTCAATTTACATCCAAGGCAATATCATGAAATTAATTTTATGAGTGGTTTAAATATTAATTGACTAGTTTATAATACTAGCAACTGGAAAAAGCAATTACATTTTCCAAACACAACAAAAAATTAATTAGCCTGCACAAACCATGTTTAACAAATAATCATTTTCTAATTGACTTGTTTTTGAAGTTGGGAATGTAATTCATGAGTAGTAAATGGGGATAGTAAATAGGGGATATTTTGGGAAACTGCTTAGTAGAGAAGTAGAGAAATTGCTACTATGCTTTGCCACATGACTTTGACAAAAGTAATCATGCCGTTATTTTCTTTCTTACTTGATATTGGACTGATAGCTACATATTTACAAAACGAACCTTTCAGTCTCAATTTGATCAATATTTTCTTAGTTCACATGATGTACAATTCAGGGTGTCATCTACTGTAAATCATATAGAGTTATTCATTTCCTGGATTACTGTATCTTTTTCTGAGGAGAAGCATTTGGTTGCTCACTCCATGAGACTCTGGGCATTTAAAAAAAATCTAAAGCATTCAAAACAATTAAATCAGTTAAAACCCACATAAACAAGCAGTCCAGACTAAAACAATTAGAATAATAAACAGTGTGTATACAAATGGGACGAAGAACTGTTTACTTCTTGGAGTGTTCCCAAGATGGCGCCCTGACTCAGCAGGGATTTCCCATCCCCTGCTGACAGACAGTTGGTTTCAATGCCAAATCTGACTGTTTGGCAGCACACTTCCTGGATTTGAACAGGAGCTATTAGGAACAACTCAATACAGACTTTGGATGACTATGGACCTATCTGAGAAGAGGATCTAGATTCTAGAAGGTTGCAATTCTCAGTGGGAACAGTCAGAAGGTTGAGTCTCCATCTTTTCCTTTTCCTTCTAGCTGCCTGTTGTTTTAAGAACTTCTGGGTTTCAATAACAGGATTTAATTTTTTTTCTTTTGATTTTTACTTTCAAATGTTAATCGAATCTTGAATGTGATCTGACTTATGTTTGTATCAAACTTTCACTACAGGGATTTCATATTACACACACACACACAGAGGTTTCTTTATTAATTTTTTAAAATAAAAATCTCTTTTTCTTATTCTTTTGAAACCTTTTCTCAATGTCTAATTTGATTGATGATTGACTGTAGAAGTTTAACAACTGAATTATTTTAGACTATATGTCAGGCCTGCGTTTTGGCCTGCCACACTTTCAGCTATTCTATTATGCATGTTATGTTGTGGGTAA